>BHFT01028812.1:0-16872 GCA_004320025.1 Laticauda laticaudata
CATACGTTTTGCATCCGTTGGCCGATGTAACCTGGCCTTAAAGTTGCCAAGTTTGGGGACCCTGCTTTGTAGAATTAATCTATTTACTTTTCTGTGGGGTGTAATGGGTCAGCGATTTAAAGATACTAAGCTTGTCATCTGGATAGCTGATAGTCCAGGCTGAAAACCTGAGCAGTTCATGATGTGGTGAGCTCTCATTACTTGCCCCAATTCCTGCCCACCTAGCCCTTTCAAAGATGTAAATACAAGTAAATAAATTAGTACCATTTCGGTGGGGAGGCAACAGTGTTCCATGTGTTTTGGCATGAACATGGAAAGGATCTTCAGAAAATGCTGGTTCCCTCAGCTAAGAAATGGAGATGAGAACCAACTCTTAGAGAAACTCTTATCTTTACCTTTTTACCATTACTTTTCAAGTGCAATTTCCATTTTCTTTATTCTCAATGTTCAGTAAACCAAACTATATGCTATCTTCACTTCTTTTCTATCTGAGAAGGTCTATTTGGGGTGGAAATTTATACATACGCTATTTATATTAGGTTCAGAAGATGGAATCAGGTAAGGTTTCTCTGAAACTTTCTCTGAAGGTTTCTCTGACTTTGGGAGAAATAATTGGTGGTTGGAAAAAGATGCCATATCATTCTCCAGGTAGATTTCAATGGATGCCTTTCTTTTTCTTTCTTTTTTTCTCTCTTGGAATACAGAATTTGAGATTTTCAAACTTATAAAAAAATGCCTTATCATAAATCTTTTATCTATCTTTGCCAGCCAGTTGGCACACAGATCAATGAACATATTATCAATCATATGATGTTCCTAACTACTTTGATTTTCAAACACTGATATATGTGTACTCCATAATGTTATTATTCCACATATCTTTTCTCAGATGACATGCTCTTAGAAACATAAGTATGAATTGACAGCATAGTCAATTGAAAAAAAATACTTATGACCGACCATTTTTCACACTTATGACCGTTGTAGCATCCCCATGGTCACATGATCAAAATTCAGATGCTTGGCAACTGACTCATATTTATAAAGGTTGCAGTGCTATGGCTCAATTGTGGTCATAAGTCAAGGACTATCTATTTAAATATGTTATTCTATTAAGTAAATAAAGGTGGAGAATAAAATGTTTGTATATCTTCCACTTATTTTATGTCTCAGTGTACATAGACTAAGAAAGATGACTTTAACAGAGATATGCAAGATTTGTTACAAAACAGACCTTCAATGAGGGGTGAAATGAGGAGGGAAACATATCATAAGTCAACCACAAAGAGAAAATAGCCTTTCTGTGGAAGTGATCTCTGATATGGTCTGCATGGTAAAGGCTGTCATATTCTTTTTTTGTGTGTATTTGATCAAGTTGTATGCCGCTTCAGTTATTTTGAAAACACTAGGTGACTTGTAACTTATTAGTAAAATGAGAAAGAGAAAGAGAGAAAGGGAGAGAGAGAAAGAATGTATCAGCAGCATGTGGAAAGACATAGCTTCCTTTCCTGCATATTATCTGCAAATACTTTCAAAGGGAATTTATTTATTTTTTTAAATGCCATTTATTTATCTTTGACTTTGTGACTAACCAGCTACCATAGAAAACCACAGAAATTAGTTTCAGCCCAAATTAAGGGAAACTATAATTTACCATGCTGGTTTTAAGGAGCATCTATAAAAACTTACAATTACAACCAGCATGAATAAATTATAGTATATAAGCTCCATGTTTTGATGAAAATGTAAATAATTTGATATTTATTGTCATATGTCATGCTCCTGAAATTCTGTTAATCCCTTTGGACTGATTTATTTAAAAAAAATAAAACAAATCAGAATATTAGATAACTATATTATATTTTAAATTGGCATTACTACATTTTTCAGAAAATCCAAGACGGGACTAGACTCAGTCTCCTGATTTCTAATCAGATGCTTTATCCACAGGGAAAACAGGTGGAGGAAGGAGCATTAAGTATGTTCACTGCTTTGAGTTCTTTATAAAAAATAATAAAGGTGGGATAAATGAATGAATAAATGAATGAAACCAAATGACTCTTTGAAACATAAATTTTCTTTGCAGCCAGACAAAAAAATCAAGGACAAAAGGTCCTTGAAAACAGAAAAGGAATTAAATATTTCCATAAGGTGGCAAATATCCTTAAAAATCTCTCTAATGCACAACTAAGGGCCCCTCCAAAAATTATCTATAACACAAAAGATGTTTTTACTTCATCTATTTTATGTTTACTTATTAAGCAGAGCAAAAGTAGAATAATTGTCTACTCCCCAGTTCCAGGATTAGAAAATCCAATTAAATAATATCTACATACGTACACATACACACAAAACACTGTATGAAGTAGAAAAAAGTAAAAAGTATTATTAGATGTCTTGTACCTGTATACATAAAATTAAACAGTAAAAATGATGAAGAGTTGCATTTTAGGGTGGAAAAAAGAACTTGGAAAGGGGTTTTAAAAAGCTGCTATTTATCCTTCATTCTTACAGCCTTTCTATATACTTGACCACACATTAAAGATAATACCAGTTTCCTCCCTGTAAGATGGAGAGGTGATGATCGCAGATAGTGTTCAATTCATTTTTTAGACAATAGGACTGTAAATCCAATAGTAGCAATAATTAGAGCTGAAAGCTTCATAACAGTTAAAGAGCAGCCCTTCTATGCCAAGCTTGTTAGGAGAAAAAGATTTCCGAAAATCTGATTTCAAGCAGCAGAAAATCAGGGAGAAAGGTTCCCCCCCCCCATGAGAAATGCCCATGGAATGTTGAATTTAACTTGGAAATACAGATGCTTGGGGAGGGAGGGTTTGGAGGGGAGGGGCATCCAAGGTCATTTTTACAAGTGCCATTGAAACCTGTCTTTGTATTTCTTCAAACTGTAAACATATACATTCTACATTTAATAGAGCTTACAGAATAAGCATGTATTGTGAAGGGCACTGGTTTTTATCTCTGCACTATTTAGCTGGAAATCTGTTGTCCAGAGACACAATAGAATTAGGAAATTCCTCCCCTAATCCCATCATTGCAGTTGAGTAAAATTGTGCCACGCTGTCAATGCAAGTAAACAAGCCTGTTTGTATTTGTGGTTTGTCCTTGAGAAATGGTTTTAACCACATATAAATATTATGGGTCAACCAGTAATCAGCAACTCTCCATATGAAGATAATATTATCACAGAAGTCAAGGTCAAATCTCACTTAGAATTACTAAAGGAATGTGGGAAAGGTCCTTGTTATGAACAATTCACTTTAGGATTGTGATACATCAGAGAAGCATTTGCACAAGGGGAGTCCTTTCTTGTTATATGGTTAATCAGTCTTAATTTTTCAACACTGGAATGCAGGAAGAAACAGCCCATCTGACATCCATATGGTACTTGTCGCTCACATGAGCACACATCCAATAACCAAGCACTGCTTGTCTTCCAAATAGTCTAAAGTACCTTATTTTGATTGGCCTTGTTTAGCCAATTGCAAAGACAAAGTAATTGAAACAAACAGATAAAACAAAATTCTTGGGGAAAAGAAATTAGAGAAATCAATGACAAGATACTGGATTCAACTGAAATCAAATTCACATAATTGAGAACATTTCCAGTGATGATAAAGTTCCTGAACATGATCACTTCAAGCCAAGGGTAAGAATTCAATTATCTGAAAGTCCCTCATGAATAGCCAACATTACCAGACAAACAAAAATCCTGCGCGTGTGCACACACACACATACACAAAATCATTGAAAATCAAACCAATTGGGATGCTGGTGAAAACTGGTCTCTTGGTTCATTTAATTCCTGTATCCAGAAATCCTGGCGATTGAGTGAGTTCAACCCCATAATCTTTTAACTGCCATATGAGTTGGCAACAATTTATAATGTAATCTGTTACCTGGATGCAATCACCATCAGCTCATGCTTAAGTTTCAAAGACTAAAGACTATTCATTGAGAAGACAACCTGGCTGTGTACACTGTTGGATATACTGTAGTTACTTTGGCCCATCAGGCAAAACAATAAAACCAATGTCACTGTAGGGTGATCGCCTTCTCAGAGGCACAAAGCCATATCATTACAACATGTTTGTTGGGCTCACTCATAGCTTCCTGTGGTTTTTTTACACCAAAACATTCCTTAATTATGATAGCTTTATGAAAGGGTTCTTTTGTTACCTTCAGGTGATTAGGGAACAGCTGAGACTGAATTAGGCAACCCCTTGCCCACTTCTGGACTCTGTACTATGACAATGTTGTTCTGATTGATGTTGTATGTAAATGAGACCAAAAAAAATTCCTATATTTTCGTTCACTTTTCAACTAAAGCATGTACTCTGAAGCAGAGCTATCTGTAATTGGTCTCGTGTTTGCTCTGATTTTATTAGAGGAACATTTTGCAAAAGTCATAATAGGAATAAGTAAATTTGGGAAGATTTTATTTTGATAAGTAAGATTGTATCAGAGGACATTAGATAGGCCTGGATGATCATTAGTCAACTATTCATTTCTTATAGCATTGAAATGATCACACATTCAACAAAAGCCATGTATATGAAATATAGCATTGTTGTGTGCGAAACTGACTTTTTTTTAGGAAATAAATTAATAGTACAGGTCATCCTCAATTTAGAACCATTTGCTTAATGGCCATTCAACATTACAACGGCACTGAGAAAAGTCACTTATGACTATATTTCCACACTTACAACCATTGCAGCATCTCTATGGTCACGTGATCAAAATTCAAATGCTTGGCAACTGGTATGTATTTATGACAACCTCCAGTATCCCAGGATCATGTTATCATCTTTTCACGAGCAAAGCCAATAGGGAAGCCAGATTCACTTAACAACCATGTTACTTACTTAACAATTGCAATAATTCACTTAAGCCCATGTCACACTGGCCAACGGATGCAAAAAGGACACAGCGGACGAGCAAAATGCTCCATCCGTTGTTATCCGCTCTCAAAAGGGGCAAAAATTTGCATAAACCGGAGCGGAATAACACGGACAACGGGGAGGACGCAGGGCGGATGCAAAGTGAATGCGGAACAGAAGCCAGCAGATGGAAGGGATGGGAGCGGACTGGCGCAATCGCAGGGCTTCTGGGGGCCTCAGCAAGCGGATGCGGAACGGATACAGCGGATGCAGAACGGACGCCGAACGGATGAAGCGGATGCCAGCGGATAAGCGGATGCACAGCGGAAGCCTAGCGGATGCCAAGCGGAAGCGGAACAGATGCCGAGCGTTAATTGCGCATGCAGGGGGGTAGCATTGCGTAAGCCCCCAGGATATATAAAGGGAAGCAGCTCGCACGTGGCCAGCATGCCGAGGAAAGACCTGCTGCTGACACTTCGAGTTCCTTGCCTGCCCTGCCTGCATGCCTCCTGCCAGCCTGCTGCAGCCCTGCCTTCCAGCAGCCAGCCTTGGTGCCTGCCTACCTGCATGCTTCCCTGCCAGGCTTTCTGCCAGGCTTCCTGCCAGGCACTTCCTGCCAGCCTATCTGCCAGGCTTCCTGCCAGCCTTACCTGCCAGGCTTCCTGCAGCCTTGGTGCCTGCCTGCCAGCCTTCGTGCCTGGCTTCTGCCAGTCTTGGTGCCTGCAGCCTCCGTGCCAGCCAGCAACCCAACAAACCATGGGGAGGAAGTGAAAGCCTCAGAGCCTGCCGCCATCCCTGGCAAGAGGGACAGGGCCAACCTCCCGCACCTGCCCCTGAATCTGCTTCTGCTGGGGCTTCTGCTGAAGCTGCCTCCTGGCGATGGTGCTTTGCTGGTGCTGGGGCTTCTGCTGGGCTTATTCTGTTGAAGCTGGCTCTTAGTCCTGCTGGTCCTGCTCGTGCTCGCTGGACTTGCTCGTCCTACTCGTGCTCCTGGTCTTGCTCGCCTGCTCGTCCTGCTCGTGACCCTGGTCCTGCTCGTGCTCCTGGACTTGCTGGCCTGCTGGTGCTAACTTTACTGCTGCTGATCTGTCCTGCTGGTCCTGTCTGCTGCTGATCCTGCTGCCGCTGCTGCTGATGCTGATGTTGATGATCCTGCTGCTGCTGCTGGCTGCTGCTGATGATGATGATGCTGATTGATGACCTGCTGGTTAGGATGACGATGATGATGATGATGATCCTGCTGCTCGCTGCGGTGTGGAGGAGCAGCCCCTACTACCTGGGAGCCTCTGATGAGGGCCCATCTGCTCCAGCCAAAGGAAGGAAGAGGCGTATGGACAATGGGAGAGGAGGCAATACTACATTAAGGAGGGCGCACGAGGATGAGGTGCTGGAGTGGCTGAGAGAGAACAACTATCTGTGGCGGAAGGGACACCAGCTGTACAGGGACACCAAGCGGAAGCAGGCTGCTGGAGAGAGAGGGCAGAGAGTATGGGTTACACTTCGGAGGTGCTACTCGGCTGGTGGAAACATATGCACACCTGGTACGGGAAGCTGCACCTCAAGAAATCTGGCCAGGCCACTGTGAAGCTGAACAGACAGAGAGACTACGTAATGGCCAGGTGCAAGCTTCTGGAGGGTGAGGTCTGCCACCCGAGGATCACCAGCAGCCCCTCTCACTACCCTCTCTCTCCGGCAGCCTGCTGAGAGCCATTCCTTCTTCCAGCCGAGAGTCAGTCCTGTATCCAGGCAGGTTTCTGTGGAGCGTAGCCACGGCGGAGAACCCTGCGACAGCTGTTTCGTAACCGTGGTGCGGTGGGCAGAGAGGAGACATCGAGTCCAGCACAGTCCTAGCCGCTCCACCACCCCAGCTCCGCCTCCGCAGAAGGCAGAGAGCCGGACAGCAGGAGTGGTTGAAGCCACACTGTCCTGCTGGAGATCGGGACACCATCCGCACAGCATGATCTCCTCTCTCACGCTGATCCACACCGACTCCTCATCCTCCAACCGCAATCCCTTCCTCACTATGTCAACCAGACCCTCAAGGACATGGCGGATCCACAGTACCAGCTGGTGAAGGACCGGATCACGGAGCTGCTTCACAAAACCTCCAGACCCAGAGGAACCTGCCCCACCCAGTCCAGGTCTGCTCCTCCACGCTCACCCCAGGTGACTGTCCCTCCATTCCAAGGCTTCCCACAGGCCCTCACCCACCAGGGCTAGCGGCTACCAGGAGGTTCAGCAGCACAGGCAGCAGCCCTTCCAGTCAGGCACAGAGTCATCGGGCAACACTGTTCCTACCTGTTCACTGCTGCCACCGGTGCCACCCACTGGCAATGATGCCACCGAACGACAGCGATCCACCACACGAATGATGCACCACGCCAGTCCTCCAGCTGCAGAGCAGACAGCCCCACTACACTACTCCTTCCTCCACCACAGCCCCTCATACATCTGTCATCAGTACTGGGCTGACACCCCATGGCATGGAGGAAGGACCTCTCGCATCACGGGGCTGAGCCAGCTGTCCGACACCTTCCTCAACACACCGTCCCCTGTTTTCCTCTCTCGGGCGCAGGCATCTAGCACCACCCACCACCCCAGCACCTGACCCTTCACCCCTGAGACGGCGCACACCTCTGAGTGACCAAGAAGAGTGCCAGAGACTGGGTAGCTGGCTACCTGTAGACTTTATTTGGACACTTGACTGGGTCATTTTTTTACAGCTTGTTGTTCAATAAAGTTTATCTTTGACTTCAACACTGCCTTCATTTTTTTTTTAATAAAGTCTTGCTGGAAACTTTTAGAATTGGCTTAAGCCTTTGCATGCTTGTGGGATGGTTTGAGAGCAGTGGGGTGGGCAGCGGATACCTGTGGAATGACGCAGGGATACTTTGGGATGGCTTAATAGCTGTGATAGATAAACCTCCAGTCCAAGCATAGTTGGACTGTATGGTCCACACCCTCCTAGTGCCACACTATGGCCCTTTTTTATCAATAACAATGTAAGCATTGATCTACACATTTGACACAAACACAACTCTTTATAACTCCCTGTTCATTGTAGCGCCACCCAACATACATGGCCCAATCTCATCCATGTGATGAGACAGGCTGAAGGAAGCATCCATTAAGCATCTACCATCCTGTCTTGCCACTCCCACCGCTCCAGCTGGGAGTTGCACCAGTGTCTCAGGAGTTTGTGCTGCTTCTTCCCTTCATGTGTGGCTCTGTTGGGGCCTGCACTCTCAGTGTCTATCAGGTTTCGCCCTTGCTCATTCACCTCAGGCCTCATGTCCCCATTTTCCTTGTTGACGTCCACCAGCCTGTTCTGCAACACTGGGTTGTGGGTCGCATGAAGATTGTGCAGGATGCAGCAAGCTTCCATATCCTCCTCACGGTCTCTGGGCGATGCTGCATGGTGGTGAGAAGTACCTGGAACCTGTTGGCCAGGATGCCAAAGGCGTTCTCCCACCCCGCCTTGCTTGGACAGCCTGTAGTTGAAGACCCTCTTCACAGGTCAGGAGTCTGGAAGTGTATGGCTTCATGAGGTAGTTCTGAGGGAGAAAGGCATCATCCCCCATGATGAAGTAGGCACAACTTGCATGTCGTTGGGAGGGGGTCTTGATCTGGGAAGCCCACGATGAGTTGCCTTCCAGCCCCTCCTTAGCGTCACTGGTGTTGTATACCTGGCCATCTGAAGATGAGCCGTAGCCTGAAGCATCGATGTACATGACACTTGTAGTCAGCATCGACTATGGCGAAGAGGACGATGCTGAAAGAGCCCTTGTAGTTAAATAAGTGGACCCTGATTGGCTGGAGCTTTGCAGGCCACGTGCTTGCCATCAATGGCTCAATGGTGTGTGGAGTTCACACTCTTTACACTGCTCTGCAACTTCATCCATCTTCTTCAGTGGAGGGGCACTGGAGGAGCTCCTCCTTGTATTCTTCGATGATGGCCTGCACCACTCTCTGACCACAATGCTGAGGTGTTGTGTGGCACCCTCCAGCCGTACTGCATGCTTTTGTAGGTGGTCCTGAGGCCAGTGGCGCAGAGTGAGTGCCACCTTGAGCCAGGTTCCAGGCTGGGCCATAAGTTGGTTTTCTGCTTTGGTCAACCTGGTGTCAGGCGCTGCACAACTTTGTCAAACATGGCTGGAGGCATCCTCATGAGTTCTGGAAGCCCGAGTGTCTTCGTTCCTGAGCTCCACCATCACTTGTTTGTACAGTCCGTACTCCTGCTCTTCTCCTGATCATTTTCGGACCCAGACGCTCTTGGCACCTCTTTTTCTTCCCGTAGTAGAGTTCACAGAGCCTGTAGATGGCTTCGTACTGTTGCAGAATGAATGGTGGCTGCCAAAAGGACTGTGGTACGATCCACGTGGACATGACTGAATGCTCTGGAAGAGGAAGAGTCAGATGAAGGCTGCAGAGGTCTGCACAGGTGGGCCTGCTGGTCTGAAAGTGAGATGCAGATGAGTTGCTCCCCTTTTTATAGGCAGTATAGTGTCCCTTTTGCATCCTCTAGGCATCCTCTAGGCATCCTCTAGCATCCTTAATATCTGAGATAGGTCCCTCTGCGAACGTTTTTTTCCGTTTTTAAAGCTTGTTTCCGCTTGGCATCCGTTCTGCATCCGTTCTGCATCTGTTCGCGTCCATTCCGCTTCTCCCTGATTCCGAGCGGATGCGAGTTGCCGGCGGATGCGCAGCGGATCCTAGCGATATAGCGGATGCGTAACGGATGCGTAGCAGATGCGGTAGCGGATGCAGAATGGAACGAACTGGATACATTTTCCACGCAAAAGTTTTAGGCAGCCCAAACTTTCTGAGCGGATGAAACGTCAATAGACGGATGCTGGACGGATAGAGAGGAAGCCAAACGGAGGCAGTGAGTACATCGCGTTTTCGAACGGATGGCAAGGTTTTTGTCCATTTTACATCTCTTTGCAATCCGTGGTTTGCATCCGTTGGTTCGGTGTGACATGGGCTTTAACTGTGGCAAGAAAGGTCATCAGTGGTCCAAAATTCACTTAATTACTGTCTTGCTTAGCAATGGAAATTTTGGGCTCAATTGGGGTTGTAAGTTACCTGTATTTAAGATATACACACTATAAGTTCAGTGGGACTTCTTTTAATTTAGATTAAGGATTTTACTCAAGAATATACATTAGTACATTATGCTGTATCAAGCTGGAATAAAGTCAAGTAGCATCAGTGGTGAGTTTCAAAGTAGTTTACCATCGGTTTGGTGGGCGCACTTTGCGCATGCGCACACACTTTGTACACATGTGCCAAATGCTCACTTTGCATTCGCACAGAGGCTTTCCTACTCACCTTCTGAAATCCCCATAGCTTCAACAGCTGACGCGCGGCAATCTGCTATGCAGCACAAAGCAGCTGCATTTCAAAAGCAGGGAATAAAAGTCAGTATGGGGGCCCGGGCAGAAGGGTGGGCCCAATAGCAGCTTCTCAGAGAGAACCAGTTTGATCTCTGCTGATCTTCAGCATTACCGATACACTAGAACCAGGCCGAACCAGTAGAATATCACCATTGAATGGCATACTTCCACATTCCATTCCATATTCTCTTGCTGTTCAACATATTTTTAAATGACTTGGCTTTGGAAAATATGATGAGCAGGTGTTCAGATGACACAAAGATAGGAGAGATGGCAAACATTTTAGAGAATCACATCAAGCATCAGCAGGATTTTGACAAATTGGAAAAATGGACAGAAACCACCAAAATGAATCGCTAAAATATTTCCAGCAATTGTTGCTAGAAACAGAAAGAAATGCAAATCCTTACGCTTGGGAAAGAAAAATTTAAAGGCTGAATATAGGAAGTTGGGCACCAGTATGTGCAAAAGTTTAGTTGTCTCCATCAATTACAAGCTGAGCAGGAGTGGCAATATGATTCAGCTGTAAAAAAGCAAATGCAATTCATTAATGCAAATGATGAAGTATAGCCTCAGGAAGTGGTGGAGTCATCAACTTTGGAGGTGTTTCAATAGGGTGATGGTCATCTGTCAAAAATGCTGTAGGGCTGGATTCCTGCCATGGGAAGAGGACAGAATGATCTTTAAGGTCCTTTCTATTACATTCTATGATTCTATAAAATATTCAGCATATTGCTAATTTATTTTAGATAGAATTAGATAGACTGTCTTATTGCCCTTTCTCTGTTTACTCCAAACATTTATTTATCAAATTAACAGAAAGGACAATTGAAAGCACATGAAGGCAAAGCTAGCTGTTTTGACTCTGTACTCTGCACTCCCTTCTAAAATATTGTTATCTGCCTGCAACGCAGTCTGGGTCAAAAGCATCTCAGTTGCGTCAAAGATAATCCATGATTAAGTCCACCCTACACAGTTTACATGAAGGCAAGAATCCCTTTCCACTTAAGTTCTCTCCAACCTGTCTTTCCAGAATCTTTGAGACTCGTATTCCTACCATAACATACAAGGGTTTAAGCTGTCTTTTATGTTTTAACGCCTTCAAATTGAATAGGGAAAGAACAGAACAAATTGTCTATCTTTGAAAAAGTCTACATGATTCAAAAAGGACCAATTCTTTAATTTTTAGGGATACCAGGGCATTTTCATGACAGGTAAACTTCTCCAGCCAATAACCCTCTAGCTGTGATGGACTGCAATCCTTCTGCAATAGGTTGATGGTTATTGTACTCAAACACATCCAAAAAGGATTAAGTAGGTTGAGAAGGCTGGTTGTAATGTTCAGCTAACTTCCTGTTGTGGATGTTGTAGTAGTTGGTTTTAGCATTTGTGTCACACAGTTTTAAGGTATGCTTGTTTTTGCATTGAAACTCAGTTCTTACAGCATATCAATGCATGAAATGACAAGAGATTTTGCTTATCAGTTTGAGGCTGATTTAAGTTCATTGGGTTACTTTTCTTAACAACTCTGTTAAGTTTTCAACAGATGTTTTACAGAACTAGCACTGTTAAAATACTGGCTAATTCATCAGCACATGCAATTTTTAAAGTTAATATAAGTACCACATGTTTGTTTTGAATAAGCCCAAAATCAAATGTTGTACATGAATCACCTCCTTAAATCTGCTTGCATAAATACATTGCCAAGGCTGCCAACATATACATATCTTTTCTCTATTTAATTTAAATGGGACATTTTAAAAAAATAATGAATAATGATTTATAACAAAGATCCCCTGGTATAAAAATTAGCAATTGTATTATAGCATCAGCTCTATGGAAGGAAAAGGAAAAGCAAGGCACTTGGGGTGTCAGGACCAAGATTTCCTCACTCCTCCTCCAGTGATGGAAAGACTATTCCACCTGATCTTTTCATCACATTTAAGAGTTGGAGTGGGATAAAAATGACCCTTGTGGTTCATTAAGAATAATTTACAAGGGCTGTGCAAAACTTTAGTCATTTTAATCAATTGGAGGAAGTGATTACCATTATTTAAAATAAGATAACAGAAGATCTTGTCCTATTTTTTTTCTTGAATGGTACAAGAAATAGGTTTTATACACAATTCAAGGGACCTCTGTTGCAAATGTTTTATTTTCTTCTTGCTTTTAAGGGAAAAATGGATTAAACCATCTATTATTTGGTTTTAAAGTAATAATACCTTGAACAAAATTAATATTAATTGCCCTCTAATGATTGGGATTGCTGAAAGTACTTCATATGCTTTAAGGGGCATAGATAGTACTATAAAAATATTTGTGAGGGAGTTACTGTTCAGAATGAAGTTGGTAAGATAGAAAACAATCTTTCTGGGGCTTGAGAGAACCATTCTATGAACATACAGTACCTCAGCTGCCCTCTGTTCCACTCTTGGAGATAGCAGGGAAATAGCCATTGCCTTAAAAATAGTGGAAAAGAGGAATGTAAAAATAAAACTCTGGAGCAGCAAATGAGAGGCTTTAATTGTTGTGAATTTAAATATGGGTAATCCTTGACTTATGACCATTCATTTTGTGACTATTCAAAGTTACAATGGCACTACAAAAAGTGACTTATGATGAATCCTCACACAACTGGTACAGCAACCATACTGTCATGTGATGCAAATTGCTTGGCCTGTATTTTCAACACTTGCAACTTCCCACTGTCATGCAATCACCATTTGGGACCTTCCATCTTGCATTCAACAAGCTAAGTCAATGAGGGAATTCATTTAACATCCATATGATTCCCTTAATATTTGTGGTGATTCATTTGACAACCAAAAATAGGTTGTAAAATTGGGTGTAATTTACTTAACAATCATCTTGCTTAGCAACGAAAGTTCTGGTCCCAACTGTGGTCATGAGTCAGGACTACCTTTTGTTGAAAATGGCTCCATTCTATTCTGACATATAATAACTGATCTAGGCAAATCAAGCACATGACTTTTCGTTCATGAAGCCAGATCCCAAGAAATGAGTCTGTCTGCAGAGTTAAGATTTCCAGCTACATCTTTGGGAAGCCTGGTAGTCCTGATTCAGTTTTTCATCAAAGGATGCTATTTTTCATGGAGGTCTGGATATGATCTCAAACTATAATATTTTCATAAGTAAGGTTAACCAACTTTGTCCTTATTTTGGACATTGCCATGGCCCCATCAGAGCCTGGGTCTGAGGAGGATGAGATGCAGCAAGGGCTGATGGAGGAAAATGGCACAGCTTCTCTGGCCCTGGATGAATAACTAGAGGAGCAGAATGAGGCAGTCCTAGGTCCTTCGGCCCTGGGAAGGGTCACCAGTGAAGGAGAGAGGGTGCAGGATGACCAAGCAACTGGGAAAGATAGGGCAGGCAGTATAGCAGAGGAGTGATGGAGCTCTGGTGATGATCAATTACTCCCTCTCTCCCCCCCCATTCCCCACATACAGAGAAAGGAGAGGAGGCAGGATAAGCATAATGACTTGGGAGGACCCAAAGACTCAGGAGGAGGGTGCCCTGCCCCTCTACACTAGGCTCACCTGGCAAATGAGATTTAAAGAGATGCCATTGGGATAGGCACTTGTTGGGGACAAGTTTTGCCTTTTTCCAGACTCATGTGCTGTTCCTGATGTCTAGATACTTTGCTGTGCCTTGCCTTTGCTTGCCTAGTCTGGCTATGTGCGAGTTTGCAGTGACAGTTCTATCCCGGGTTGTGCTTCAGTTCCAGTAAACTATTCACTGGAGGACTCCCTGGGACCAAGTTCCCTGAACTGGAGCTGCTCTCAGAACTGTGCTGCTCCTCTGGACTAAAAGCAGCTAGGAACTATTGGAGGTACATGCTTAGAGCTTGGCTCCTGGATTCACAGTGAATGATGGGATTTTTAGAGTAATGTTGGAGCAATAAAGGGAAGTTAAGCCTTTATTCGGAGTGTGTTTACTTCCATGCTCAGCCCCGGGTCATCACAGGCATTGTTCTACATAATAAGATCTCAAAGCTTGAAAGGGAAGCACTTTAATATAAATTTAATTGACAATTCTTTGAATTATGGGCACCATACAGTTTAGAGAAAGCCTCTCTTGGTAATTAGCTCTTTATTATGAATTAGGACTAGATTCAATCCAGAACAACTAGATTCTTCTCCGTAATAGATCAAAAAAGTCATTGATTTGTAAACAGGCTAGTTAAGCTATGTGATGTTCCAAAGACATTGCTCAGCTTGTATTTGTTATAAACCAACAACTGGTCAAGTGGAAGAATTATCTATTTCATTTCATCATTTCAATACCAAGTTGATTCAAACATTAATACAGAAATTATTCAAGGATAAAGCACTATATTCACAGAAGACATATTTTTAAAGTTATTTTAAAGTAATAAAATATTTTAGTTCATTAAACAATATGTATTAATCAGAAAAATAGTGTATTTCCTAGACAGATACTCTTTTGTAAGGACTACCACATTCAAATCACTTTTTCTAACACTAGTGAGTGGATCTGAGAAATTGCCACCCATCATCTTTTTCAAAGAGATGGTAATTACACAAGCCTACAATTTTCCCCCTCAAATGATACAATACACAAATCTGTTTTCAGGTGCTTTGTGTGCCAAAACTCCTTTTCCCACACTTTCTTCTACTGTTGTTTCACACCACCAACACATTCTATTAGAACAATCCCCCTTCCCACATACACAAAAAGCAATGATGGATAGATTTGAGCAAAGAAGAGCAAAAATTTTCCAAATGCCAAAATTCCTTCCTTCAAAATTCCTTCCAGCATTTTAGCTGGAATCTTCAGGTCATTTGGTAAAAGTAAAAGCAGGAGAGGAGAGGAGAGGAGAGGAGAGGAGAGGAAAGGAAAGGAAAGGAAAGGAAAGGAAAGGAAAGGAAAGGAAAGGAAAGGAAAGGAAAGGAAAGGAAAGGAGCACAGGAACTTGTCTGGGCAAATACCAGAACCCAAGACTGACTTGAAGACACGTACCAAGTGATGTTAAAGTGAAATAGCACAAATCAGCAATGCCATCATATGGACTTCCAGAAAGGAGTCTTCCTCTCTCTTGTTAAATTATGTTTTGTTGGTTGGTTTTACTTTGCCTGCAGTGTTGTTGACAAAAAGGAAGGGGCACAGAATAATAGAAGAGGTGACCTGAGGAAAGGGATGCATTATTTTCCCCATCATTAAGATCAGCAGAAATTGGCAGTGAACTTTTACTTATCTAATAAAGCAAGGATGGACTTGCCAGTTCAGATACCAAATATATGAGCATAGTGGTTTTACAGACACAGGAAAAGCTTTCTGATCAAACCAAATATTTTTATTATGTTCCTGAACTAGCCCCCACAGCAAAAAATACAAAAAAGAGAGAGAGAGAGAGAGAGAGAGAGAGAGAGAGAGAGAGAGAGAGAGAGAGAAATCATTTGACACACAGTGCTACTTGAGATGTGTAACTGGGGTCAACCTTAGTTTTTAAATAGATGTGACTGTGTCAACTTCAAAACAACTTTGGCAAAGATATATTTATTTTCACTTCATTTCTTAGTTGCCACTCTTGGGGGAAGGGGGAAAGTTAGAAAAGACTAGGATGCTATGTCTGAGTCCACTAGACAAAAACATCCACCACAGTAGTGGGATTCAAATTTTTTTTACTACCGGTTCTGTGGGCAGGGCTTGGTGGGCATGGCAGGGGAAGGAGACTGTAAAATCTCCAGTCAGAGGTGGCATTTGCTGGTTCTCCAAATTACTCAAAATTTCCGTTACCGGTTCTCCATAACTGGTCAGAACCTGCTGAATGTCACCACTCATCCACCAGGTGCAGCACGTAAACCAAGGTCATGGCAACAAACATCTGCTGAGACTGAGGGGAGAGCTACTGCTGTGCAGATTGGTTAACGTGACCCAAGACACCTGAGGGGTGGGTGGGAAATGTTTATTCTTTTTATTACTCTGAAGCATGGGATTTATCCAGGGTTAGGTTCAACTTTCTAAGTGCCGATACACGATAAAAGGTCTTTCAAGCCTGAATGGGAGTTTCCGAGTCCCGATTTAATTGTGTTCATTGCTCAGAACCATGACAGAATGCTTGTATATATGTACTGTGAGTACAGGCAGCATCCAACAAAAGAGTTTGTGAAGCAGATATCTAAGAATCTGGATATATTAGAAGTAGGAGGAATTACTCATTTTTCTTTTCAGTGATTGGCCTCCCTTTCTGTGTATCAAAGATGCCTAGCAAATTACGAGGATAATGTTAACTGCCCTCAAGAGACTTTAGGATTACAAAACAGAGGTACATCTATTATTACGTCACCTAAAGTGGTCTTTACATTTTAAAGTTTAGCTGTATCTGCAAGAGTTTTCCACTATTCCCTCCTTTTTAATCTGACTGGACCAGGTCCTGAAAGCAACACTGCATTTTTCACAAGAGAGGCTTTGGTTTCTGTTCTGTATAACTTAGTAGAGTCCAAGTGGTATAACCTGGTTGGCCAGAAAGGCCAGTAGTGGATTGGTTCATTAAGAACCAATCCAAAGAGCCGCTTAAAGGCGGCAAAGTTAAA
>BHFT01028815.1:0-40249 GCA_004320025.1 Laticauda laticaudata
AAGAGAGAGATTCTCTGCAGCTGGACGGTCCATCTGGACCTGAACGTCCTGTATGAGATGGAGTAGAGGAGGGCGCATCTGCTGATCCCAGGACACTGCAAAGCCCTGTTGATCAGGCATGAACTCTCTTGTCTAACTGTGGAGAATGGCCATTGATAGCTGCTGGAAGTTGGAACAGTTCCTGAACGAAGAAAGCAGGAAAGAAAGTGTGTCGGTTGGTGATGATACTTTAAATATGATATTTGGGAAGAGAAGCACTCTAAGAAAACTGAAAAGTGAAGAACAAGAAAGAGGATGGCGGAGAAAATAAGCTGAAAGTCAAAACCTGAGTGTTTTTTTATATTACGGATTTGTTATAGACACCAAAAACGACTTTAATTAAAACTGGAACTGGTCTCTCTTTTATGGCTAAGTAACAACCTTTTTTAAAGGTAGAAATTTTTTACTTGCTGATATGCTTTATTGGTTCTGTCTGGTTCTATTCAAAAAAGACTTTTCAACTTTTTTTGTTTGTTCCTGCTATAAAGAAAGAGGTGAAAAGAGCGGTATATTTAAGGTAACACTGCCACTAGAGGCTTGAAATACATCTGTTTCTCTTTTTTACTGTGTATTTATTTTTGAGAATAAAGGAAACTTGAAGTTTATGTCAAGGATTTTCAGCCTGTCTGTTTATGTGCCTTAAACAAGAATAGTGGGATGAGCATCGAAGAAAATTCATTGTAGGGTGGTCTTCTGGGAAAACTATCTGTGGCTCACAAGTCTAGAGTTGAGAAAGAGATTAAGGGATCTTGAAAAAAGAGCCTACAGACAATTTGTTTTGGATTTTGACAAGAGAGCCTTGGATATTGGTACTGTGGGCAGTTTTACTTTGTGACAGGAATTTTTTTTTCCTTTGCTCCCCCCCACCCCACCTTTTTTAAATAAATGCTTTTAGGCAGGTATCTGGTTCCTTGCTTAGTTTTTTGATGAGTTTTTTTTTTATTCACAGGATTAGGTATTCTACTTTGTAATTGAAGCAAGATTTTTTTTCTTTGCTTGCATCTTTAATGGAATTTTCCCTTATTTTAAGATGCAACTTTTTGGATACTATTAGTATAACTTCTTTTCCTGGTTTTTCTGGCCTCCTGAAAGAATGTGCTTTTTCTTTTTCTTTTTTTATGTGTATTCTTTTTTCTTTTTTCCCCTAACTGGGAAACATCATTTTCACTTAATTTTTTCTCCTCCTGCCTCCTCCTGCCTCCTCCTTCCTTCTTCGTGGGATTGTTTAATTTTTTGCTGGATTATTTCCTCCCCATTTAACTGGAATTAAGGGTATAGAGAACCCTGAATATTTTTTTGTTGTTTGTGCCTGTCAATCTCTTCTCTTCCTAATCTAATTGGATTAAGGTGTAGAAGAACCGTGGAAGATTTTTTATTGTTGGCTTGTGACCAGTTAGAGTAATTGGACAGATTTACAACTGACTGGAAATGGAGTAGGAAGATACCTGCTACATGCTCGTCAATACAACTTCTTCCTCTTCACACTTGGAGGACAGCAGTCAATATCAGACAATGTGACAACAGGAGAAAGAAAGGAGAAGGACAAAGAGGTTACATTAGAAGATGATTTACTGCACATGGAATGAGAAATGTAACACGAGAACAGAGAAGACTTCGAATCAACATAGCAGACCACGAACAGAATAGAATGGAATCGAGTTGAAGTAATATTTAAATCTAAATGATGATGAATGTATGAAAAGACAAGTGATTTCTCCGCCAAATTAAGAAAAGCTAAAATCATACAGAGGTCCGATAAAAATATTGGTGCGCGATATGGACAGCATGGCTTGAACTTAGGTTAGAAGAGGATTATAAAGTGGGAACTCACTCTGGCCGAGAGAGTAGCTGTGGCAAACTGACAGCGAGCAGAATTTTTATCTTAGATTCTGATTAAATATAGGGAAAATAAAGGAGAACACAGCCTGCAGAAATCAATAGATATGAATATAGACAGGCAAATGCCTTTTAGCGATGATAATACAAATATGAGAAAATGATGGACAAAAAAAACAATGACGGGTGATTTCTGTAGCCTTTCACACTCAGAATGCAATGTATGACACAATAAACTTACCCTTCTCCCTTGTTGCGACTTCAAGAGAAGTTCATGTTAAAATTTTCCCCACGAAAAAAACTATAAAAACTCTATAATCTACAGAGTGCAAGAGTAGAAATATCTGAAGGACAGAGATGAATTGTGGGTGAAACAGTACCTAAGGAAGTGGATTAGAGATGAGAAGAGACGTCGTAGTATATTGATGTGACATCACCACTGTTAATTAAGTAAAAGGTGTGACACTAAATGTGATAGGTCTGAGACCTGAAAGGGTCTAATAATTACTGGCAACGAAACAGACATTAGAGAGTATTGAGTCTAACTGAGCTATAAAGCACAGATAGATTTATAACCTACTAATGACAGAATATCTATTAGACGGAGAAAGGACCAGAAGAGGATAGAGAGCGAGAAGAGGCAATAATTATACCAATTCTATTCAAGAGGAATGCTTGGAAAGTAAGAAACAAAGAAAGTGCTGAGGAGGCAGAGTGAATCCATAAGAAGCAAGAGAACAGAAAGATCCACTAGAGCAGTAAAATCCTTCTTATAGAAGTATAAACAATGAAGACAAAAAAATGATTACAATAACATATATGGACATTTGGTTATTAAAAGAAGAAAAATATCCCATAAAATTCAGAGAAACTAAACACTTAAAGCATAATCTTGCCCTACAAGAAGTACACATCAAAAAGAACATGAACAATATTGATACAAACCAAAACTTGGAACATATCTACTTTGTTTGACACAGACACAAGAAAAGGGGAGTGGTTTCTATATTATTAGAGATTACTATCACAGCTGAACAAATTTCACAGATGAAGGAGGGACGATCTTGATGGGAAATAATTGATAATAGAGTTAAATACTGGTTTAAATCAGTAATGGCCTTCCAAGGCAAGTCAAAAAGAATTCTATAGAAATTACATACGAAAATAATTGAACTGGACTATGACAATAATGCATTAGGGAGACTTCAATTGAATAGTGGATGCAATCAATTAGATTATAAGATACAGAAAATACCAAAAACAGCAAGGCTCATTATAAGAAACGTTACAGTTAAAAAATTTTTCCCCAAAATCTAGATTTATGGAAGTTTAAACTGGTAGGGAAAACCTATGGGATGCAGTATATTCTATAGGCAATGGTAAAATCAAATGAGTGCTTGGCAGATCATAGAGCACGATAAGTGTTACAAGATGAGACCATAATTAGAGAGAATATCCACCCCTCTACTCCTAAGTGCCTTCTAATAAGATTAAGAACTATCTCATGTTCATTGGATCAATGTATATACGAGATTTATAAATTAGTTGGCTGAATGTGAATCCTATACATGGATATGCAAGTAAATTTGGACACACCTTGAAATCACCAGAGCATTACTACAGAGCTCATAGTGATTGGGAGCAAGAGCGCATCGCATAACATTTGTGGTCTCAGCGTAGATGTAAGTATATGGATTATGTGAGGAGAGAGGAGCGTGGACAGGAGAGGAAGAAGTCCTTTATAGCATGGACTATATTTAAAACTAATACAAAGGAGTTAACAAAGAAACAATGACTTTAACACAGAGAAACAAATTGGAGAAAAGAATTGGCATATTTTTACTTTAAAGAAAATAAAACAGAAGGGACACCTCTGGTACAAATCTTTGACACTATATATATTAGCTTTTTGTTAAACTAATGAAGTGGATCTCACACATAAAAAAAAAGACCAACATCAAAGAAAATGAGAGAAAAATAATTGCATCACACCAAGAGGAAGACCAAAGGAATTATGAAAGAGTTACAGAAAACATTCACAAAAAAAGACATTAAAAATTAAATGACACAATCAAACATAAAACTGAGGTTAACAGAAAAAGAATTGAGCACAGAAAATTAGAAATGGCAAACCAGAACTATTTTTGGAAGACACAAATAAACCAGTAGACTGGATTAGCACGACAATAAAATTAAAAGAGAGGAGATTCGAAAAAGATAATGCAATGATAATGATCAACGAAAGATCTGCTATGGCAATGAAAAGAAAGAAAAGAAAATTATACAGGACTATTTATGGAAAAATTATATGATCAAGAGAATGTTGGAAGTAGGAAAAATATTAAATAATAACCTGCAAAAAGGCAAAGTTACCTGGGACATTGAAATGATGGTTAAAAAGCCACACCACCATAACCATGAATGATATTAACTGAGGCATTAAAAAAAAACAGAATGACGGAAGGCACCAGGCCCAAATGAACTAGCATCAGCTGAAATTCTACAAGAACCTTACAGGATCTTGAAGAATCTCCCTATTACCCTGAAAGTGATGAATTGAGTCATGTTAAAGACAGAAAATACCTATTCAGAAACAAGGCTTATATTGATTCTTGTACCAAAGGAAGGACGCAACCCACAACAAATCAAGAATACATGACCTAATTGTCTCTGCTAAATTCGACTACAAATATACTTTGCTTCAATAATGGCAAGAATGACTCAAAAGATACTGAACAATTTTATGCATTCTATCAAAATGGATTTTCTGACAAAAGAGACAAATAAAAGATTAAAATGAGAATAATTGCCTGGGACACCTTGGAAATAACTACGAGGCACATTCGGAGAAGCAAATTAACTCTGATATTTTAGAGTACAAAACTTATGAATAATGTAAAAATAGGCAGTTTATATATGATTACAGTTGGACGCAGATGGGTCTTTGGTTGGAAATTTTATCCCAAGCCACAGAAAAATTGATATCAAGGAAAGAAATAGAGGCAAGGTTGCCCCCTTTGTCCACCATCTGTTGTTTGTGTTGAAATTGGCAGGTTACAAATAGAAACATTACGGAGAAGATAAGAGAAATAAAAAAGGAATGAAAAATTAAGAGGAAAGAAATAATTAAAATACAAGCATTTGAGATGACCCTTATTTTATTATTGGAAAGACACATTAAAAACAATGAGTAAAATTGATAGAAAAAGAATGAGAATAAATGATATGTGGCAAGGCTGAAAATAAACAAAAGATAAAACAAAGATTCTGATGAAAGAACATAGTTGAAAACAATGAAGAAAGAGTTGATAGAGACTTTAATCCCAGGTCACAAATAAAGTTAAATGCCTAGAAAATATATTTAACAGCTAGATGTGGTACACTTAAAGAGGATAACTATTATAAAACTAACACACAACAGATTGAGACAGACTTGCAAAAAAAGGGAAAAAATCGCAATTATCTTTAATGGAAGAAAATATCTACAGTTAAGGATTTTATAATATTTTCATATGAATTGTTACCCCAGACAATTCCAATTAAAATTAGGGAAATAATATTTGAAGATATAAAAATATAACAATCGTATTGAAATATATTAACAAGGGACAGAAGCGAGAATAAAATTAAAATTACTAAAGATACTAGAAACAAGAGCGAGGCTTTGGCTGACCCAGTTGGGACCTATATTAATACAGGCGACAAACAATTGCATGGGGTTAAGAATGAATAACAATTACAGGAAATATTAGATTATTGATGTTAGAGGTCATGACTTGGTTGCTTGATGCATGCCTTCTTATGGTACAAGAGGATCTAAAGCCACATGGGTTACTTTGAGGAGGCACTTATATAAAGAGGCTTTACTACTAATATGGAGAAAATTAAAGACAACATTACTAAAAATACCAGTCTGGTTGTCAACTATTGAAGCAATTTGCATATCCAGTAATTATAAAATGAACGAAACAGTTAAATATGGTGAAATACTGAATGAAAAGGTGTGAACTTAAATCTATGCAAGAACTAAGGAACAAGAAAGTAAGAAATGAATTCCTATGTGCTAAAAGGTGACTAAAAAAATTATATGGATATTATTAGAGGTTAAACAGGAAGAACAATTAAAGAAACAAAGATTGCTTGGGGACAAGATATTTTGGAGTAGGATAGACTTAGGACACATGGCAAAAATTATGGTCTCAAAATTATAAATGCCAATGTCACATAGCATATAAGAGAGAATTTGTATAAGCTATTTTACAGGTCCACTTAACCCCACCGTATGGTGATGATGAAATGAATGTAATAAAGTAGCCAAGTAAAAATAATGATATTGCTCGCATAAAATGATGGAATGATTAGTAACATCAATAAGCAATAATAAAGATAATATAAAAATACATAGCTGATTTATATGTAGATAATTCCAAATTAGACAGGAAGCTGCTGAATTTCCATAAGAGAATTTGTACATCAATTGACATACTGTATGTATTGAACAGATGGATTTTATGTTTTCATGTTTTAGTTTTTGTTTATGTTTGTGTAAAACAACAACAACCAAATAACCCTGAATCAAAATTTTACACACCCTGGTATTTGGCCTGATAACAATGCACACAGGTTGGCACAAAGGGGTTTGAATGGCTAATTACAAGGTAACCATCCTCACCTGTGATCTGCTTGCTGTAATTAGCAATAGCAATGTGTTTATGAAAAGGTCCAGTGAGTTCCTGGACTCCTGACAAGACGTTTGCATCTTTTTTCATCCAGTTGCTGCACTGAGTTTCTGGCTTTTGAGTCTGGGGAAAGCAAAAAGAATGTCAAAGATCATACAGGAACAGATAGTGAAAGGAAAAAAAACAGGAAAGAGATATAAAAAGATATCCAAGGAAATTGAGAATGCCAATCAGCAGTGTTCAATACATTAATTAGAAATGAGATGAGGGGTTCTGTTGAAACCAACACCATGGCAGGTAGACCAACCTAAATTTTCAGCCGACAACTGCCAGGAAAATTGTTCGGAATACAAAGAAAACCCACAAACTGAACTTCAGGTGAAACTACAAGCCTCCTGAAAAACATGTGGAATGGCTGTTCCAAAGATACAACAATAAAGGAGGCACTGGGAAGAAAGATTGGCTGGCATGGTCGATTCGCCAGAAGAAAGCCATTACTGCGCAAATGCCACGAGATATTTCGTCTTAAATACGCAAACCAGCACAGAGACAAGCCTAACCTCTGGCACAAAGTCATTTGGGAGAAAAGAGACCATAAATTCAAGCTTTTTAGGCCACAACCATTAAACCACTTACATGTTGAGAGGAGTCAACAAGGCCTATATTGAACCAAGTACAATTCCTACTGTGAAACACGGAGGTGCGATCAACTGGTGTTTTTGGAAATGTGTAGCTATCAAAAAACAAAATTGTGTCGAGAATTAACGGGCAAGATGAATGCAGTAATGTTATCTATGAGAAGATACTGGAAGTTGATAAATTCAGAATACTGGCATGACATACTGGCATCAGAAATGCACTGATTCGCATAGAGATACGAGCATAGTCTAGCTTGTTATGAGGCTATAGGCAGACTCCTAAAAGTAAGGCCTTATGTTGCTATAGCAGATAAGGGATCTAAGCCTCTCAGTCCTCCTGACCTCAACATTATTGAACCAATCTGGTGGGAGATACTCAAGATGTGCAGTTTCATAGCAAGGACGCCCGATAATATTCGTACAGGAGGATGTGAGCCTTTTTGCCATGGAAGAATAGGCATCTTTACACCTTGAGAAAGATAACGTAGCTCTAATCCACACATCCAACAGAAAGACTTCAACTGTCTAATTCATCTGCCCTTCGTTTAAGAGTGGAGACTCTTGAGGGAGGGAGGATAACAGCCGCACAGGAGTGAAAGGTGATGGCCGCGTAAGGTTGTGGAGGGGGCTGGGGAAGGGCTAGAGGCAGCTGGGCAATCAGAGGAAGAACCAGACCATCCCCCTATTCATTCCTCGATGGTTTCGATAGGAATGGAGAAGGAAACAACTTGGCGTTATGAGAGGGACAGGAGCCATGATCGCCTCATTGTTTGCAGCTCGGGGGAGAAGAGTAGTATAGAAGTCAAAGTGTGTTTTTATGTTGGGCTGAAGTTATCTTCGGTTGGTGTTCCTCCAAAAACTGCCTGTTGTGTTATTTAAACCTTATTCTGCTCATTGAGTTTGGACCTGTAATTGTCCTCAAAAATAAACAGTGGGGGACTTATTCTCAGGGGGCGATGAGTTTGCACTACCAAGAGGAGGTGCACTGGTTGCTTTCACATATGTGGAGACAACAACCTATGGTCCTCACACCAAATGAACCAAGGAAGCTTAATAGTGGGATTAGTAGAAAGGAACAGTCAGACAATCCAGCCCTTGCTTATACAATGGAGACCAAATGTAGCAAGTGGACCATTTTAAGTTTTCCTGGATGTTACCCCTAAAAGTGGACCTAACCTGGGTGCCATCAAATTGCGCCCTGTCAAAAAGGGCCTCAGCAGAGAGTTATCTATCTATACCTGAGACTTCTCAGAAAAAACAACTGGAACCGAGAAACTGCTGGTGACCTTCTACGTTCATGCACCATAGAAGCAATGTTGTTAACAATCTGCACCTCTGGACGGTTTAGCAATCATGCACAGTGGAGCAATAGAAGCTGCACCCAGAAGGGTTTTAGAACGGTCATTTCCCAGATGATCTAGTAGGTTTGGCCACTCTTCCCTCTTTGGAACAAACTTCATAGCTCGCCGCGCCTTCAAGAAAGCTCAAAACATTCTCAAAAGATCCATCGTCATCCGGAACCCTTTTTTTTGAATTATTACCGACACTAGGCAGACGGTAACAAGATAATAATAGAAAACAAGGACAAATAGGCCTGAAAAACAGCTATCCTGTCTCCAGGGCAGTAACTCTTTGAATTTAATCCCCAACTGAGATATTCATTGAAATGAGAGGCAGAGTGGAGGAATTAAAGGAATTGCTGATGAGCTGATTATTGTTACGTTTGTACTAGACCTCCTGGTCATGAGCAACAGGCTGCATATGATGTTAAAGGGGGCATATATCTCTATGTTAATTAAGAACTGGAGTATGTTAAACGTTTTGATTCAGGAATACATTTTAGGTAGTTTCTGTTGTTCATTGTAATTAAAAAGAGGTAAACACAGTGTGATTAATAATGAAGATAAATGGCTTCAGCCAACCACTAACCATGAGTGAAATAAAAGTTTTTGTGTTATCATTCATATTCTCTGAAAAATGCCCAAGAAATCATAAATTCTGCCAAAACTTTTGAGGACAACTGTAGTTTGTATCCACATAGAAGAGTTCTATAAGGGAATTTTTCAGAGGACCAAGAGAAATAATTATTAAAGACTTTGAGATTACTGATTTATTCAGCATGATGCTGACTCTATTTTCCCTTTGCTTCATGAATAAACTATTCAATTCTCACTAATGATTGTGTCTGACAGCATATATTTAGACATATTTACTATTCTAAGGCTAGAATAGTTATTCCAGAAGTATATAGTTCATATTTTGCACGAAGTTCTTTTTTAAATCAAATATGTGCTTTTTTCTTTTACAAGTATTTTATATATTTATTGTAGCACTTTTATTCCACTTAGGTCAATTGTGGCAGTTTAGTTAAAATAGCACAATAATAAAATAAAATAATAAATAAATAAAATAAAAATTGTATTTGCACAACCATTCAATTATATTATAGGGAAACATTCAACCCGGCACGGAGGAGGAATCAAGCATGGAATTAGTCTGAAGTCACTGCACAACTGCAAAAAGGCTGGATTGACCTCCCCTAGATTCCTTGAAGTTTTATCTATAGGTTCCCAAGAGAAGGTTGCCTATCTGGGAGATTCCTATATCACAGGAACATAATAAAGTAGTTAGCTTGAACTCCACATGTGGTCTGGTTGTTTGTTTGCATCTGATATAAATGTTCTTCAAATAAAACAATTCTCATCAACTTGCAAAAATCTAGGATGGTGTCAGATGAACCTCAAAGTCTGAAGTGTTCCAAAGCCTTTGTCACCTCTGGAATTCTCTTAAATACTTTAAGCATCCTGTATCTGGATGCACAGAATAGGTAAAATCAACTTGGAAGTGATGAACTCTAAGGAATTCTGAGAAATAACTTGACCAAATTTCTTCCAACTTCTTCAAATCCCAGTAAGTTTTCAGATACTGGGATCGATGGTGTCAAAAGCCATTGAGATTACCCCTAACACAGGGGTGGGATTCAAATTTTTTAACAACCAGTTCTGTAGGCGTGGCTTAGGTGGTGGTCATGGCTTGGTGGTCATGTGACTGGCTGGGTGTGGCCAACTCAACATCACTCACATCGAGGCACGCATCTCCTCTCCTGGCCTCTCATGACTGTGGGGATGTTGCAACAGTCATAAGTGTGAAAAAGGGTCATAAGTCACTTTTTAAAGTGCCATTGTAACTTTGAATGGTCACTCCACACAAGCAAAGTACCAGCAAAAGAGGGGAAAAAAACTCCAGAGAAGTTCCTGAGACAGGAAGTCTAGTCCTGCCAAGAATGTAAAAAGGGTTAACGGAGAGGCAGTTTCTGGAAACAACACCAGAATGTTTCCTTCCTGCCTTCCTTACAGGATTAGGCCAGTAATTTCTTCTAACAACCGGTTCTCCAAACTGCTTAGAAGGTTAACAACCGGCTCTAGCGAATAGGTGCGAACTGGTAGAATCCCACCCCTGACCTAACAGGTCAGAAAGCATCATAATCCATATTCAGGGTTCTGATATAGTTCACCAGACCGACCAATAGTGCTTCTATCCCAGATTTAATTCTAAATTCTGTCTGGAAAGTATCTAGATAATTTGTTTCCTTTATGGCCCTCTTAGCCAAGTTGTTATTATTTGAACTACAATGTTTTCCATGCTACGTTCTAAGGTTTGCTTTGGATGAGATATATTAAAGTATTCTTCTAAGTTGAAGTACTATATATCAGTTCCTATTGTGCCTGAATATTCTAGTGCTCTAAAATGCATGTGCTTCTTAGAGATCTTAGCATTGTGACATAGCACTCCAATTTTTCTCCCTCTTGCTTATTTCTTGAAAATATATCTCTCCTGTCTCACTGCACTTTAGGGAAATAGGCTTCCAAAGCTTTGGCAGACTGTATAGAGTTACTGATGAGCTGTAGGCTATTATATGATTCTATCTTGATCCATAGTACAATAAGACAAATTTTAACTTTTTTGCTTTATTCTCATTTAGGGATAGTCATAAAGCTTGACCTGCTTCCAGTGAGACCATTTCTAAGCCAGGTCCTTCATAAAATAATCCAATCCTCCTGCAGATTTCAGTCCATATGCCATGCCTGCTGCTTGTGAAAAGATTTATTATTCTCAAAGAAGTACTGTCGCTCATTTTGATAACATAAGGAACTTGCAATATGTAGTTAGTAAAATTTATTTTGTCTTCATACATTCTATCTTGCTTCTAATTAGGTATTTTAGAACAAGACTCTCTCTCCTTCCCTCCCTCCCTCCTTCCCTCTCTCCCTCCCTCCCTTTGAGATAGTCTTGTTTCCTGGTGAGTACATGGACAGGTCCAAGAACTTTCAGAAGTTGTGTGCTATTGTCTTCTTCTTACAGCTGAGACAAGGTAACTGATCCAGACCAGTGGTCGCCAACCAGTGGGCCAGGGACCCAAATTTTCCGTGAGAAAATTTGGGTGGTCCACAGAGAAATGTCCCCCCCAAAGCAATTAATCCAGGCTGTGCAGGAACACAAGGCTGCACTGCCCACATGGCCTGTGGGAACACAAGGCTCACATCACTTTCATTTCAAACAACATGAGGTAGTGAGGGGAGGGGGGAAAGGGTGGAGGGGGGAACTTGCCCCACTCACCCCACATGCCTTGCCTGGTTACTGGACTGCTTCTTTTTGCTTCTTTCTTCTTCTGCTTTTGGCTGCATGGAAGGAAAGCAACAAAAGTCTTTCTCTCCCCCAAACTCCACCAGATATGAGTCTTTGAGACCCTGCAAGGCATCCTGCTCCCAGAGGCTGCATCAGTGCGACAAGTCTGACAAAGACTTATTTCTGGTGGAATTTGGAGGAGAGAAAGAAAGACTTCTGCTGCTTCTGCTGTTTTCCTTGCATGAAGGCAAAAGTCTCTCTCTCTCCCCTCTCCTGAGAACGGAGCTGGAGACAACATCCTGCGATCCCAAATAAAGAATGATCGATCAGTAGGAAAACAGGGTGTGGAATTTTCCTGGAGATTTTTTTTAGGATTTTCCCAGGGTCTCTGGTCCATGGGATTTATGAGTTTGACAGTACCTGAGATCCAAAAGGTTGGTAACCCCTGATCCAGACTCACTAGCCAATTTCTATGCTTAAGGCAGACTCAGAATTAGGATCCTCCAGCTTCTAGTGTAGTATCTGTAAACATTACACAAAACTGGCTTTCTTTTTTCCAAACATTGTACCCTAGAACTCCCAGTTCCATATGTGTGTGTGTATGTATGTATGTATGTATGTTTATATGTATGTATGTATGCACTGCTTGCACTGGCACGAAGCCGAAAGCACCAGCCTGAGGATGGTGAGTGGGACCTCGCTGAAACGTCGCCGAGATACTCTTAATCTTACACGTGAAAAGACCCAAACACACCTAGATCTACATACCTGTACCCATGAAAATCTATGAATACACACACACACACACACACACACACACAAACTCAGCAGCTTCCTTATGGTTCATGGTCTAAAAGAAAAGTCCATGTGAAATTGTCATTATGGATACTATTGGGATTTAACTGAAGGTTGGAGTGGAGAAGCTAGAGGGCACTGTAATGTGCACATTATCCACTTCATACTTAAAGTAAGTGCAAGAACAGGGCACTTCAGCCATGATAATTCAATTTAATTTTCTTTGTAGAGAAAATCAAAAGCAGCTCCTTTTCCATTAACTTCAATGAAATTGTGAAAAAAGACCTAGTGATATCACAGTAATAATCTTCACCTTATTTCAAACTATTCAGTGACAAATGGTCTGGAAATTTCATTTTCTTTCTGATTCATATTTTTAATCCAAGAGAGATAAAGGTAATGCTTACCACTGTCCTAAATAAGTAATATAAGTCTTTCACATTCCATGATAGCAAAAGTAGAACAAGTCACCTTATAAAGCAGAGGGCCTCTGGGTTCCTTTTCCACAAAGTTGATATCTGCAAAACAAAGTTATAATTTTTATAGAGATTGAGAAATATCAGATGTTTCTTGCTTTTTTCTATAAATGTGCAGGCCTACCTGATACTATCTGTATTAGCAGCATGCGTAGAAGTTTCTTGAATAATCAAAAAATGTTGTTTTCACCATGAAATATGCATTTTAAAATATCTGTATTAACTTCAAACAAATTGTGTGGGCTTGTGGAGATTATGGGGAAACTAATATTTAAAGCTCCTTGTATACAGAAAATTCTATAGAAATATATAGGATTAATGCATACTTTTATTTTTCACAGAAAATGTCTTGCTATATATGTCCAACTACAGGAAACTGGTGTTATCTGTCTAAGTATGGATTTTCCCATATATTTAACACATTGAAATTCACCGAGGCTTATTTCAGGAACTACAAAGAGTTACTCTTATTAGTATTTGAATGGGAGATCAGGAAAGAGTCTTCAGGTTGAACAGCCTTGATTTTGATTATGTGCCATCACATTGGTGACGACTTTTAGCAATCACATAGAAGGATTGTTATCCTTCCACTATTCCAACAGTACAACTGAGTCCATTCATCTTGCTACTCATCATACTGTTTCTTTCCTTTCACTTTTCCCAGCATATAAACATCTTGAGAGAGCTAGGTCTTTGCACAATGTGTTCAAAGTATGATAATTTGAAGCTCATCATTTGTGTCTTGAATGAGAACTGAGTTAATTTGTTCAATGAACCTATGTATGTTTCTTAGTCATCCATTATATTCTCAGGAATCTTCTCCAACACCAAAGTTCAAAAATGTCTATACTCTTCCTTTCGTACTTATTCAAAGTCCACTTTTCACTTCCATGGAATGCCACCGGGAGTAGCATTGCCTGGCACCTGAATATCTTTCCCAAGGCTATTTTGCTAAGTGCTACTCCCAATGTATTCCTTGACTGTTTGTTCCTCTACTGTTGATTGTTGATACTGCAAGGTAACCTACCCCTTCAATATCTGCATTCTCAGTTCTAACACTGCTTGTTCTACTTGAAACAGAATGTCTGGTTTTCTTTGTGTTGGTTTATATTTGGTTTTCTTTATATTTAGTCCCATTTTTCACTGTGCTCCTTGATTTTCATGACAAGAACTTGTAGATTGTTTTCAGTTATCAGAATAATATCATCAATATAGTGTAAATTATTGAAATTTCTTCCTCAAGTTTTAAAACCACACTCACTTTTCCAGATAAGCATTCTCTCTCTCTCTCTACACACACACACACATACACACACACACTCCATATATAGACAGAATAAATAAGAGAATATTCAACCTTGTCTCAGTCCTTTGCTGATGATCTAGAGCCAATCTATTGTATTATGTTCTATTCATATTCTAGTTCTCTGACCTATATATAGATTTTGCATGAAACAATAACATGTTCTGTGATTTCTGTTTTTTAAAACCCTCTGCAGTTTGACATGATTGATATAATTAAAGATCTTTCTATAATCAAATATTTGCAGACTTTTTTTTTGTATTTTGTGATTTTCTCAGTTAATCTAGTGTGCATCAGAAATAGTACTTTATCTTCCCTGACATTTTCTAATGCAAACGTGAACATCTGGCATTGGCTTTTCCATGTAGGCTTTAATTTATGTTAGATGATCCCAAACATTATTTTTTGGGCTTCATCTTCAATAATTTTCATATATGGCAATATTATTTTTGTCTGTTTTTAACAGATTGCTGAAATTGTTTGTTAATGTCTTTCCAAGATGTTTGTTATTTGTCTTTGACTTTGCTTTTTGCGATTTCCATGGTTTGTCTGTCACCCAGATATTGCTTTCTTTTGCTTCTTTGTCCTAGGCAGTCTTCTTAATTATTTTTTAAGTTCATCCCACAATTCTTTTAATTGTTTGTCAATGAAGTTCAGTACTTCAAAGCAATCCCTAATATTCTCCTTAAAAATGGAGAGTGTATGCTCAAGGTCACATCCTGAAAATTAATTGACTTTCTTCAGCTACTTTAGCTTAACTTGGAATTTTCACATGAGCTATTTGTGGTCAGTTCCTTAGTCAGCCTGCTCACATTTTTATATTTAGCAATTATGTTATAATTGAGTCACCTCTTTCTATCAATAATTTAGTCACTCTGATTTCTCTGTTCTCAGTTTGGTAATGACCGTATACAAAGAAATTGTTTTGTTTTGTTTTAACACTATGTTAGCAATGAAAAAAATATTGGATAATGTGAAATTGATAAAATTGTTCTCCTGCTTAATTTCAGTTTCCTGGGTCTTGGAATACAACTACATTTTTCTCCTTAATTTTTCCAACTTTACCATTCTAGTTTCCAATAATAAACAGCACATCTTGTTTCCATGTTCTGTCAGTTTCAAATTTAACTTGATGTTTATCATCAGCTTCGTCTTTCCTCCATCAGTAATTTGAACAAAGACTTGAATAATTGTCAAGTTAAATAATTGTCACATTAAAGGGTTGGCTACAAAGTGTTTAATACTGTGGTAAATCTTGGGTTTGAACAGAAATTGGGACAGGGATTGGCATCACTAAACTATGCCATGGTAAAGTGTGGTCATGTCATTTCATCACTTAGCAACAATCCCAACAGTCCTGGCTATCATAAGACAAGATGCATGAGTTGTTAAGTGGGAAGTAGCAGGAGTCCCAGGTAAGGAGTGTGGTAGGATACTGTGGATGGGCAGTCACTTGAATGAGTGCAGGGAGACTGTAGGAAGTAGCAGGATTTAAAAGAACCCCAGCTTTTCTTTATCATCATGTTGAGTGTGATGACCCGGAGTATTTTATATCAGAAATATAACAAAACCCAAAATGTAACTAAAAGTCCCTAAATGCCTTCAACTTGGCTTCACTGTTTAATTGTTCACAGTGGAGGAGTAAACTATTTTCAAAATAACATTTCAAAGGCAGGAAACACAGTTCATATTCAAAGAGCCGATAACGAATCAAAAAGCAAAAACAAACCGCATTGAATAAAGTTCCTTGACAGACCAGGATAGATAATTGCCAACTTCAAGAAGATAACTCGGGACAGTCCGTTGGAACTGCCAACCAAGATAAACCTTCTTTAGAAATAAAACACTAATTGTCTCCAGCATCTGTTAGTCCGCAGGTCCAAATCTCACACCTGCAACCCATGAAGAGGATCATGGCCCTCTCCTCCCAAGTAGACTGTGTCTCTCCTTGATCCTGCCCTCCCTGCAGGTCCTTGGATGAAGGACCCAGGTGGGCCTTGGTCCTCCTCTGTCTGCTCAGGTGGCCTCTGCCCTTCCTCAGCCTCCTCCACCACCTCTGGCGCCCCACTCCCACTCCGTCAGCTGTTCCTCCTCTTCCTCAGAGTCAGTCTCCACCAGGGCATGACACTGAGTGCCATCTGACCTGAGAGGTCCATCATCTAGCACTGTGCTGTGATCACTTCATAATGTTTATCCTTGTGGTTTTCTTAGTTAAAAAAAGGAATAGATTACCATTGCAGTCTCTGAAATTATGTCTTTGTTATTGTCACTAAAGCATCTGCCTGCTTGCTTTAGTAGGGCAGCTGGGATGACCTTCCCGTCTTACCTTAGAATGTTATGCTCCCTGCATTTTTCACTTATTTCTCTCAGGACCACCCATCACCTTTCAAAATGAGTCAGCATGCCAGGATTTGTGGGGGAATAGAGGCAAGAATGCATTTTTTCTTGATTGTTAAAATGCTTGTGGGCTAGTGGAAAAAAAGTCCCTGGATTTTTCAGATTTCTCATCACTTTCAAAATCCAAATTGTTTCTTCATTTCAATGGTTCTTATCTTTCATTACAAAACAGCAAAGAGAAATCCATCACATTTTGTTTCCTGGCATGAGCTAGATTACTTCAAACTATGGTATACTATCAAGCAAGATGATCTTGATCTGAAGGGCTCAGGAGCAAGATAAGCCAGACTGACAGCCAGAATGCAACCAATCGTGTTTTGGGCAACTGTCATGTTGCTGATTATTTCCAACAATATGAAAACAAATCAGCACAAGTTTGGGCTCCACTTAAATCTGATCCCTGAGCCTTCAGGATATCCCCACCCACTAACATTCCATAGAGAAATAATACAAATGCAATGTTAGTACATGTTGGGTTGATTAGCCTGTTAAGTATTTGTATATTCTTTGTGCATGTAGAGACCATTGATTTTAAGATTCAGCTTTTTACCTAGGCGGTATCTTCATAGTCAAAGGTATTCTGAAAACTCCACAATCAGCCAGACAAAACAGTGATCACAAAACTAAACCCATCACACCATCCTTTCATAACTGTCCTCATTCCCACAAAACTCATGTTGACAGCTTACTTGATTGGATTGGCTATTTCAGACTTTGCTTTTTGAGTGCATTTGAAAAATAAACATGTTGCCAGGTTCATGCTATTGGTGACTTCATTGTTGTTTATTCAGCTTCATACTCTAGTACATTTGTTTATGATTTGAAATTCAGGCTGCCTTTGCAGTGAATGTGCCATCTCCAAAAATGCTCTGCAAGTACAGTCTTTCTCTTGGAGGAACTGGTTTCCTCCTTCCTTCCTCATTCCACCAGGTAGGAACTGAAATTCATGTTTTTTATTTTAATTAGCCAAAAAAAAAGAAAGAAAGAAAGAAAGAAAGAAAGAAAGAAAGAAAGAAAGAAAGAAAGAAAGAAAGAAAGGGAAAATGCATTAAATATTGAGATGGAAGTCTGTTTGATGATTTGCAAAATTAAATGTATACATAGACAACATAGATTTTGAAAAGGTTTACTTCAGACATTCTTAAAATAATCCTGTAATAGACTGGAGTTACTGCAATGCTCTGTCCAGAGTGTCACAGCTTGAAAAGGTTTGATAGAAAAGTAGAGTGTCTTGTTATGCTAAAATGCGTGAGTTAAGACTTTTCTGTGATTTTCAGATTTTTACACACAATAGACAGATAGGATTACACTATTTCCCCAAGGTAAAGCCGCCCAAAAATATTTTAGGGTTGTTTTGCTAAAGGACAGAATTGGCAAATAATTCCATTTTTGTTTCTTTTGGCATAGTCAGCTCCAAAACTAAGTTGTCAGGACTTCCAATATGCAATATTTTGTGTTTAAATAAACCATTCTCCACTCTATGCATACTCCAAGAAGTAAACTGAAGATTCTGCATTAACAGAATGAATGAACATCATTTTGCTTTAATGACCTGAGATTTAGCCAGACTAATAAATTACATAAGAATTAACAGGAGTAATTTTTTTTAAATTTATTAATAATTTAGTTAGCATGGAAAATCTTAATGTAGAATCATTTCTGTTTCAGCTTTATTGTATGTAATCAAGTCTTCTGAATTTTTGAATTCTTCAGTAACAAGCATGAAAAGCACACAATAGTTTAGAATTGCCTGAGCCTCCACATTATATGCTATGTCATAATGCATGAACTCACCCAGACTGCACTCCATACCTAAATAGTAATCATAAGTTAGCCATGCTCAACAGCACTTTGTCCTGTTTTATTACATCTTTTCTTGAACGTGTGTTTAGAATTATCGTACTATTGCTTCACAAGTCTGTCAAGTATACATTGTGCAGTTTTGCTGTCAACATCAGAAGGGAGGGAGGGAGAAAGAGAGAGATGCAAGTTGTAAGTTGACTGTTTTATATAGAACCTCTAATGATAGTTGTTGTGTCATATGCTGTTGTTTGCTAACTTGCCTAGTGAAAAAAAAAAGGCTGGACTATTACACATGCCCATGTTTTCATCAGTTGCTAAATATATATATTGGGTCTCTGCCACTCATACAGAATAATTTGGGAAGTCAAAATATGATTTAGTATTCTTTTTAATCTTAATTGGGAAGGCAAGAATGTTACTCTTGATGGTATTTTGTTAAGATGCAGGAGAATTTTATACATTTATCTGTAACTTTCCCTTGTAACATTTTATTATTGCATTTAATTTGAAGTGTATCATTATCAGGCTCACTAGATAGCCCAGACCAAGAACACAATTTCACAGAAAGGCCAGAACTATTTCTTTTGAGGGTGGTGACAGCAGAATCTTGCAAGTGTGGTTGTACTTAATAAATTATTACTTGAAAAATCAGTCAGTGCTGGAGTTTCTTTTGAATGTTTTTTTTTTTGTTCTGGAATGTTTCAGTTCCTTTGCCTAGAGACACTTCTTGCATTATTTCCAGTTTTCTTTACTTTCTTATCTATCCATCTATCTATAAAAGTCTTTGAGTCAACCAAGTCAATTCTTGAAGACTTCTGGGGCACATTAAGATAGCTGTAATATTGAAGAACAGGACTTCTATCTTACCATCCTTTGAGATGTTTTCTGCCATCTAGTCTAAGGCCTCCAGACTCTTTCCAGGTCAAGATCAGCTGAAGCTGCCACCCAAGGAAATCAAGAGAAGACTATTTATTCATTCAATTTATATAACCACTCATGTCACATACGTGACTCTGGGCGGCTCATACAATTATATTACTTGCGATTATTTATACAGTATCAAAACTTTTAATCACCAAAGCAATGGTTCGTTTCTTATGGGGACAGAATTAACAGATCAAAGCTGTTAAAAAGTTATCTATGAGCTGGAATGAACTTTCATTTACATTCCATCCTGAAACACCAATTTAAAAAGTCCTCTAAAAAAATTTAGTGCAGAAAATTGATCTTTGAATATTTGTAAATTTATCAATAGCAATGTGAATGTATTCCAGATTGCTTGATTAAGGCTAGGTCCCACTGGCTGATGGATGCAAAACATATGCAAAAAGGACACAGTGGACGAGCAAAATTTCGGGGGTGCTCCATCCGTTGTCATCCGCTCCAAAAAGTGGCAAAAATTTGCATGAACAGAACGGAAAAGAAAAAGAACGGACGTGGGTAGTATGTAGTGGGGATGTTAAACGGATGTTCATAGGAAGCCTAGAGGATGTATATGGGTTGCAAACCATTCACTGCTCATCCTTTCTATTTCCGTGCTACTAACGCTGTGTAGACGTTCCGTGTACCTTTTGTTTCCTCCCTCTTTCCGTTTTCAGCTGCAGCGGATGTGAGTTGAGGGGATGCCCAGAGGATGCAGAGAGGATACAGCGGATGTTTAACGGATGATAAACGGACATAGAACGTTTGTTGCTCGTATGTCACGGATTTACATCGTACACAGCGGAAAGTTCATCCGTTCACAAAGTTTTGTGCAGTTCAAAACTTCTTGAGCGGATGAAATCTCAGTGGACGGATGCTCAAAGGACACCGCGTATGAAACACGTATGCAATGAGTACACAACGGATGCATAGCGTTTTCCAACGTTTTTTAATGTTTTACATCCTCTTTGCATCCGTTAGTGCAGTGGGACAGGGGCTTTATGTCACTCTTGACCAATTCTAATTTAAAGGATAAAGAACTAAAGTAATTTTGTTCATTTAGGTCAGCCTCCCTATATTTTCTAGGTGACCTGTTGGGAAGTCATCAATATTCCTAGATAGTTGGAATTGGCATTGGGGATAATAGGGTTGTCATCTAATACATCTGAAAAGCATCTGTTTACTTGGTTTCTGTGAGCTACAGAGGCTTATTCTTCACATTTTTCACTTTCTAAAGCCAGTATGACATGCAGTTAACCTGATAAGGAAATGTTTTTAAAGTGCATTCCTGTATAATTTTATGCAGTGTGATAAAACACAATTTATAGTTACAATTATGCAATTATATCTATATATACATTATATGGACATTTTATGTGAAAACAGTTCTTGGGAGAAAGCTTGAAAGGTGAAGCAAAGTTACAGCAGTGATAAGTGCACTGTTAGAGTTGAAGCACCAGGTCATGACAGATCATCATTGAGAAAAATATGTGTGCACCAAGAGTTGACAAGGACTTGATGGCATGAAATCCGCATCAATCATACAGTTGCAACCTTAATATCATAGCATGAAATTCTGTAATCTTAACTCAGCCAATATGTCGATAGTCACTTGATGGATGTGTCCAAGCACTGACCGTCTTTTTTACTTTTTGCCTCAATCACAACACAACAGCTAAAAGGTGAAAAACATCCAAAACCATATCTTGCCTATGCTACTTACTTTTTAAATGATTGTAAATTAGTCTTCACATCAACTACATTTACATATATGTACATATTATAAATAGACATAACTTCACAAATAGTCAATATACAAATGTTTTATTTTTATTAGGTATCACAATTAAAAAGGTAAGTACCATTTATCCTATTGGCAAGTATATGAATGTAAAACATCAAATCCCTACAACAATTGAACATTATTTACAGGGGTCTCAGACATGGCATTTTATCACATAAATATTACAATATTTCATCCCTGCACCCTGCATTCCTTGTATATGTAGGTTTATATTATCAACATTAAACTATGGTATAATAATTTGCCTTAACCTTCAAGCATTTTTTCTCTTTGCCTGAAGGAGAATTATGTTTTTGTGCTAAGGACTTTTACAGGTAATACTGCTTTCTCAGCAGACATGAAGTATTTGCTACTGAAATGGATGTGGCAGTTCAATATAATCCAGTATTATCAGCAAGTAGTTTGCTTACCACTCCAATCTCATCATAAATCTTTTAGTGTGGTATCCTTTCTCTGGAATAATAAATCTTCCCTGTAATTGGCTTCTTTATAAGTACTGTCTCCTCAAAGATATCAAAATTGATTCCAGAAAAGGAGATTGAACACTTGGGTTACAAGTGGTTTGCAACAGTTCTTGGCTTTCCAGTCGTCACAGGATTAGAGTTTTTAAACAACTTTATAAATATTAGAAGCTGTGATAAAATATTTCTGAAGTGTTCACAGTGCAATATTTTATACCCTAGCCAAGCCTTTATCTATACACCTATCTATAAAATTAATTAAAAATCAGTATAAAAATAGAATGATTTGGAAGTTTACACACATACACACACCAACATTCCTCACCTATTTGTTGATTCTACATCAAATAGCCTATACAGTAGAATGCACAGATTCCACAGGAACAGAAACCAATGAAGTTCAGTTAAAAGTTAACCTTTTTTAAAAAATTACATTTTAAAAAATGTTTTGGTCATCAGGAAGGCCTACGTCATGTCAAAATCTTCAGAACTAGTGGAGAACCTCAAGCAGCTATGATCTGTATTTGCACGGTTTTTATTTCATTTTTTAACAAAAACTTGTTTAAATGTGACAAGCTGAATTTAGCAGCAGTAATATAAAGATACACTCCCTTCACTTTTTTTCTGTTGCGTTTTTCTCTCAGATACTTTTACCAAACCTTTACTGCTTCCCTGCACAGTTCGGTATCCTCCTGTGGAATTTTGTCCACATCCTTCATATACTCTTCAGCCTAAAGGAAAGCGTAAAGGAATTTCTGAAATATTTCATTCTTGTGGTCGTACAGAAACATTTTCTTTAAATGTTCACGATGCTCTGTTTGTGGCTGATGCATCCGCAATATGACATAATAATCTGCTGTATTGCTATCAGTATTCCAAAATTATTTTTAAAACCTGTGTAGTGATAGCTGGACAATCTGATTAATGTCCATTAGATCTGGGCTACTTAAATAGTAAAATTAAACTGCTATATCAAATAAACTTCAATAGAGAAGTATAATTTTTGAACGTAAAACTATTTTTTTAGTTTGGCCCTTATTCAATGAAAAACACTTGACTAATAATATCTGCGCTCAGTGACTTGTATTATGAGTAACTGAGACATTTCTGAATCATCAATTGTGCAGAGTAGAGGTGGTCCTCAAGTTATGACCATAATTGAGCCCAAAATTTATGTTGCTAAGTGAGAAATTTGTCAAGTGAGTTTTGCCCCATTTTATGACTCACCACAATTGTAAGTGAATCACTGCAGTTGTTAAATTAGTAACATAATTGTTAAGTGAATCTAGTTTCCCCATTGACTTTGCTTGCCAGAACGCTGCAAAAGGTAATTACGTGACTCTAGGACACTGCAACCGTCAAAGATGTGAGTCAGTTGTCAAGCATCTGAATGTAAATCACATCATCATGGGGATACTTGCAATGGTCATAAGTGTGAAACATGGTCATAAGTCACTTTTTAAAAACAAACTGTTGTAAGTCAATAACAGTGTAACAGTAGCTAGATTGTTCACAGTGAGTGATATTTGGCAGTAGATGAAGAATTTCCACTGCAGTGGTAGTTACTACAATTCCCCATCTCACTTGAAAATGATATCCAAACAATACATTTATTTTGTAGATTTCAGCAACTTGAATTGCCTCCTCAAAATAGTGCAATTTTAACAACATATACACATATGTAGTGGTTCCACACACAGAAAACACTTAAAAAGTAGTTGGCCATGATTTATGCCCTGTCCCCTTTAGGTCAGTTTAATGAACTTCCATCATGTATCCGCATTTCTATCTATATTATCTTGTGATGACAACAGAGACGGATATGGTGTGACACATTTCACATTGACATAGGTGGCATTCACATGAACATAATGTTCCCCAATAAAAGTGGAGAAGATCATGGATATATCTGAAACTAGTTCAGAAAAGGCTGGCCGTAATTCAGGCTTTGGATGCCAACACTTGAGCATGACTTCATATCTGCAACAAAAAAGCAGAAACATGATTTTTAATTTATGACATTTAATAACATGATTTTACAAGGTTTCTAGAAGGTATTTTAGACTTTTCTTACAGTGGATCAGGACAGTATTCAGGCTGCAAGAGCCTCCTTCCTTGCAGTAAATAAACGGTAATATCAAAAGAGCTGATATCAGGATAAGGAGGTGCTCCTCTTGTCATCAGCTCCCAAAGCAAAACACCAAAGGACCACTAACAAAAAGAACATAATAATCAAACCATAAGGCTGTGAAAGAAAGCCACAAGCATTCATAACTAAATACTACATTATCAACAAGACAAGGCAAAAAAAAGCTCCACTGTTGCATTTTTCTAATTTAGGAAAATAGAAATAAGAGGCAAGTCTTAAGCCTTGGAGGGTTTTAAGGCAGTCGTTATAGCCCTTTAAAATGCTTTTCCTGATTTTTTCCTTGGTCCCGTCTATCCTGGATATGCTGTGCATAACCAGGTGAATACCTCAAGCTGATGAAACTTATACACTTCTAGCATGCATCAACAATATTGGCAGTCATCTAGTCCAATATTCTCTATTTTGACAGATTTTCTTTACCTCACTGTATCTCCAGAACAAAACTAAATTTCAAGGGGAAAGGGGGTTTCTAAAAATAAATCACAGCCTGTTGGAAAAATGTTATATGGAATTGATGAAGAAGAAAAAAACTTAGTAAGCTGCACACACATAGGCATTCATCTATCAAACATACAGGGGCATTAGAATGGGTTTTAAGTCTTAAGAAAAATGGAATTAATGAAAATGAACCAGGGAAGCAAAAAGTAGGGCACACCAACATCTGTTTTGTGATAATCAGAGCGAAATGGCCATTTTGGAACACCTGGAAAACGTAAGAGCAAAATAACCCAGCAGATACTTAACACTTACACTTCAATCCTTTGACACTGAAAGATAATGTCCCACCTACTCATTCCCAGATCCAGATCCAGCACACGGTGCTATATGATTCTGAATCTCTTGTAGGAAGTATGATATTGCTCTCAACTGGAGAAGTTATAAACCCATATATCCATGGTGGTGAACACACAGAGCCACTTCTGCTGGCACGCGAGGTCACCCGGAAGAGCTCCACTGCACATGCGCGCGCACTGCCCATCTGACAGCTGATTGTCAGGTAGCTGTCACACATGCATGGGGGTGCATGGGAGACACATAAATGCACAGACGCATGGTACGTATGGGGATCGTGCACATATGTGCAGAGATGCTCAATGCACATGGGGGGTGCATGCATATGTGCAGGGGCGTGAGGGGCCCCACACGCATTGCCTTTTGGGTGCTGGCATGTGAGCGCGTGCGGGCAAGCAGGCACGCAATTTTCAGCCCAAAAAGGTTAGCCACCACTGCCATATATTAAGGGACAGTTTCAAAATCAGGTCAGCACCCTCAAGCTTTTCATAAGAATAATTCAAACTTAGTATTTAAATACTGGAAACTTTCTTAGTTGTTGGTTTTAGATTCGGTCATCTGAAATATGGACATAAAAATAGTAATACCCATTTACTTTTGCAAATTAAGAAACACAGGCTAGTTTTGGTTTAAGTTTTTTTTTCTCTTGCATTAATCTAATATATAATTCTTTTCCTTTGGTATTTCCAGTAATCTGTTGACATTTGATCAATCAGCAAGACCCATATAATAATAAATATATTACCACATCTGACTTTGTCGTGAATTTCTGGGTTTGCAAACTTTCTAAAGCCATCCATTTTACTGGCAATTTTGCTCCTGTTTTATTGTGTACACTGTAGTACTCCTTATCATATACATCTCTTGCAAGTCCAAAATCAGCAACCTTGACTATGAAATTTTCATCCAGCCTACAAAAATAATAAACACACAAACATAAAATATTATTTGGAGCTAAGAAGAAGAATTTACATTTGTGGGTCAGCTTACACTGTATGGTTAACATAAACAACATTCTGTTTACAGTCATCTGTTCCTTCCTGAATGCAATGTTGCTTATGAACAACCAATTGTTTACTTACAGATATCCATGTTCTTCAAAAATAGGCTAAAAGAGGATTTCGGAGACAATACAGTTATAAATAAACTAATGTCCGGTCTTCACCATTTTCTTTGGTTAGGTCTGATGACAAATCTTGGTCACAAATGAAGGCAAATATATGCGTCCCAAGACAATGTTGCAGGATCCAATATGGGTCAATCACCTACACCAGAAGTTTAGTTTTCAAATTTTTTGGACTCATGCTGGAGCCCATCCTTAGGGAACTTCTCTCAAAGGAATGTGAGCTTTGGGTTATTCTATGCTAGTATCAACGCGGTGCCTGCTTGTGTGTGACTTTTTATTTGTTGCTCAGGGTATTGGTGGCCGGCTATTACAGCCAACAATTTAATAGAAGCCATCAATACCTCAATCAATAAATAAATAAAACTGCACACAGTCAGGCACCACATAAATGCTGGCACAGAATAGCCCAAAGCACACATTATGTAGAGAGAAGTTTCCCAAGGATGGGCTTCTGGTCCTGGTGACCGACCCAGATTGGATTCTGCAAATCTTGTTCATTTTGGAGTGTTGGATTATGGTAATTCCCAATCTGCTACCTTTATAAACTGGTTCTCTTTATTGTCTTATCTCCTATCTTTTTTTATATGGGAAGAATTAATCTGGAATAGCTTGATTGAAATGCAAGACTAGTATTAGAAGAGTGGTTATTAAATATGGGTTGTACTCATTTCACATGGCTAATTAGAATTGGAGACTCTGTTAAGTCACATAGTTGTAAATTGAAAAAAAACATGGTCAATCCATTTAATGACGGTCATCATTAATGAGGATCTCATGTGAACCTGACTTCTTATTGGCTCTGAGTCTCCATTGACTCTGCTTGTGAGAAGCTGGCAGGTCACAAATTGTAATTGTGTGACTGCAGGGATGCTTCAATGGCCATAAATAGAAGGTCCAATAACTACCACTCATTCAGTGTAATTGTAAGTTTGAAAAACTGGTCATTAAACAAGGACCATCTATATTACAGCGCAAAAAGTGGATGCTACCAAATAACTAGATTTGACCCTACCTTAATAAAATAGCTGCTCTAGAGATACCTATTTTCTATACTTACTTTCTTCTGCCTGAATGTTGATGGCCTAGGCCTGTTTTTTGCATAAATACCTCTGTGCTTTTTACAGATAGTCCTCAATTCACCCAACACTGAGTCCAACTCTGTTGCTAAATGATACATTTGTTAAGTGAATTTTTCCCCATTTTGTGACCTTTCTTGCTACAGTTAAATGAATCCCTGCCATTGTTATGTTAATAACACAGTTGTTAAATGATTTGGGTTTTCTAATTGACTTTGTTTGCTTGTCAGGTTACCAAAGGTGATCACACGATTGGGATACTACAACTGTCCTAAATATGAGCCCGTTGCCAAGAATCTGAATTTTGATCATGTGACCATGGGGATGCTGCAACGGTTGTGTGAAAAACAGTTCTAAGTCACTTTTTTCAGTGCCGTTATAACTTCAAATGGTCACTAAATGAATTGTTGTAAGTCAAGGCCTACCTGTATTATCTCTATTCTATAATGTATTATTCATATTTTATAATGCAATAAAAGAATTGACATGGGGAAAGAAAGAAATGTATGGCCTGATTTTTCCACTTTAATGTAATAATAAAAGTATGGCCAGATAATTCTAAGAAATCACTTTCAAAAGTAATAAAAATATTAAATTCCTCACATTTATTACTATTTTTATTTGCAATATAGTTGATAGCAACTTTGCTGACTAATTTAATAGTTGTCATTATTAATCAGCCACACAATTCTTTTCAAATGGGTATCCAAACTTTATAGTAATACAACATGATGAGATAATAATTTTAAGCTATAATTGATAATTAGTATAATAAAATTAAGTATAACGTATTTGGGACTAACATTTAATAATCACTATCTGTTGAAAATTACAGTCTCTGTCCCTTACCAGATAAAACACCTTTTGCCTTAGTTCTAAAGATTGCATCCAAAATGAAAATGCAGTAATGCTCAACAAGATTTTTATTTCAATGAAGGATCTCAAAAGCATCCCACTCCCTTGCTTTTGACTATTTTTTAAACTTTTAATTATTACACCTCATTTCTTTAAAAAATCTGGAGCCATTTTCTTAATCTCTTGGTAAAGGCTACTTTACTTTCAGAGGGTTCTAGATCTATGCCACTGATTACTTGGCTGCGTTTATATAGTTTGAATCTTGTAATCTTGAAGCTTGCTGTCATGGCCACCCTAAATGAATCAAGGTGAATGTTAACAGTGTAATCCTTATCAAAGCAGGGAATAGGGACGAGGAGTCTAAAAGTTTGAAAATTAAATGTTTTTATCGACTGTGACATCATCACAACCCATGAGTAGAGTGAAGTGGTGGTTTTTGGTCCTAACCCTATGAAGGAAAAGCCTACAAGAGGTGATATTCTGGAAGTAGGTAATGCGGTTAGATTGAAACAAGTGTGAGAGGCCTACTTAAATTGTGCTATCACACAATGATTGGTCCCCATGCAGAGAATCCATCCCAGTCAGGATGTCAGGTGAAAACTTTTTCACATTTTTTGTCTCAAGCTGGTGAGAACTCAACTGTCTCTGATGCATTTGTTTCACAGCCACTCAACCAGTTATAAATGTCTGTGACAAAATGCATATTTCTTGGATACAAAAGGAAAATGTTTGATTGCGTACATATAGTATAATGTTTCTCTATCACTGAAATTTGGTTTTGTAAAAAGGAGTCAGGTTACATCAGGGTCTACTAGGTTCATTTGTATGGGAACGTGGAAGGAACCTCTGATCTTTCATAGATTTGGACCCTTGAAAGCCCTCTCTCCTCTCATGCTTTTAACTATTGCTTCTTTTTAGGTAACTAGTTCTAATAATAACAATGACAACAATAAACATCTTCCTGAGTGAACTTTATTTAGCGTGCTCACATGCCCATTTGAGGATTATGTTCAAAAGTTTTCAAAATGAATTTTCTGAATTTCTTTTTTCATTCTGTCCAGTGTTTGAAAGGATTTTAATATTCATATTAATTTTTTGCTTGATGCATGTTTCTCCTGTCCTGTCAATGTACGATATCTCTGTTCTTGCCAGTCCTCCAATTCATTTTAGAGGGCGCAGGATGTTAAATCTTTGTAAACTTTAAATGTTAAACTTTAACATCTTCAATTATTACAGCTTCTTTGGACTTAGTTTTGGATCACTTCTTGGTCTTTTTTTTTTTAACTTTGGACACCATTATCATTTCCATTTAGCAGGTAGTGCATGATCTATGATTATCCTAATGTCATCATGATTCATGCTGTACGTTTAGAAATCTCTCCTCAGTTATCAATGTTAGCTGATTTATCTTCCCCAAGCTCTTGGTATGTGGTAAGTTTTACTGCTGTAGATTCTTAGTGGCTTGTTTATTAAGATGACCCAAATTGTTCTGGATCAGGGGCATGAGCCTAGCCATGAAAAGGTGCCGTGGGCAATGGATGTCTGCATCCCTGAAGGAAAGAAGGAATGCTGGTTAAAAAGGCATTTGGGACACACCCTTGCTCCAAAGTTAAACTTAGAGAGAATCATATTGGATTAATATCTTAATTGTATGTGGGAGCCGCCTTTTTTTCAGACTATCATTTGTCTCTGGCTAGGATACGTAACCAGTCTTTCTCCACCCGTCATTTTCTATTAACAACACCTGTCACTAAAGGGAATACTGCACACTATCTCTCAGAGACTTGCTTTCAGCTGAAGTTTGAGAATATTTTTCTATAATAAAGTAGTGAATATTATTTATATCTTTCAACTAGCTCTTCTCTTTCTTTTTTACTTTCTCTAAATTTGAATTTATCTCTATGTTGGAGGTCAACAAAAATGAAAGGCTCATTATATTGCTTTTCCTTCCTTTCATTGCTTTATTATATTTTTCTATTTATTTCTTTCTATCCTACCCTAATTGTTTCTTCTTGAATGTTCTCTATTCTGCTCAAGTTGAATAGGTAAGACAGAAACCATCCTGTTTTGCCTTAATCATCCTTTTTATTTTCTATTGTATTTTTCATTTTTTTGTCTTCAGGAAGTGGTGGAGACTGAGGATTTGTTGCTGTACACTCTAGTTTCTTGTGCCTAGATTACTGCCGTGTTTTTCTTGTAGATGATCCCAATATTTCTTCTTGTCATCTGATCTTAGTCTAGACAGTGCCATTTCGGCTGTTCTATACCTTCTCTTTATTCTCATTAGTATATGAGCTATTTACTGCCTTTACAGTGAGCCAGAGATCAATTTAAACTACTGCTGTTTGTGTTCAGAGCTGTTCAATCATCATCCTCATTGGCCCATGGTGTAGCTGCTCTTATTTCTCCCTGTAATCCTGTTTGATCCTTACATTTCTCTCTCAAGCATTTCTTTTGAGTTCCTTGCTCTAAGTTTGTGGGTCCCAGGTTCTGAACTTGAAGCCCTGAAATCTAGAATTAAATGTCCTTGTTTCCTTCATATCTGAAATTTTGATTGCCTTTCAAAAGGAGTCTTATTAATTTTTAGCTTTTAATTAAATTCTTTTACTTATAGTGTTATTCCACACCATTCAAATTACTGTAATCTTGGCAATTCCTAGATTTAATACTTACTTTGTTTTAATTATAGATACATGCACGTTTAATTCTACTGGAGGACAATGTTTGACACAAGTATGCTATTGCATTTAATCTGTTTTAGTGGGTAATATGTACTGGGTACTGCAAAATAATATATTGGATAAAATTTTGTAATTACTGTGTTTTTCTGATGTATTACACCTTGGATATTGTATGTAATTAGTATTTACTTATCAGTAATCAGAAATTGTTTTCTTTTTTCATTTTAATCTTTGTGATGTGGAGATGAATTATGAGTTGAAAAATACTTGAGACTTGAGTTTATTCCTGATTCAAAAGAGAATGTAGTAGAGAATGTTACCCATGAAGATGATAACATGGAATGGCTTATCCTTCTCATGACAACCATCATTTTATAGTTGAATGAATTTGTACTGATAAAAAATACAGAGGATGGGTAAGCAATATATCTGGAGAAGAAGCAGAATATAGATTCTTTAGATAGTAAAGTTTTGACATTGAAATCTTTATTGATTTATTTGCATGAAAAAAAAAATCTACCTGGCCTTTGAATCTGGATAATCAGTGCCACATCTATGGAAGCAGGAAGTAAATAAGGATGTTCAAGATAAAGAGATCCATGTATGGGATGTAATTTATGGAAAGGTTTTACAACTGTTGAACATTATTTAGACTGCTGAGCAAGATCATTCTATAGCAGTTTTTGCAAATACATTACTACATGAAATCTTCTTACTGTAATAAGAATACAAACTAGATCTTGTGAGCTCCTGTGTCTTTTCTGTACAGAAATCCACTCCTACTAAGGTGATATTTTAAAGTCTATAAGATCTGGAAAAATCATTATATTCTTTGCATTATATTCTATAGACCCATATAATGCAAAGAATATAATGATTTTTCCAGATCTGCTGAAGAATATTCAGAAGTGCAATTTATTTAGCAAACCTCATTTGGCAACAAAACATTTTTTTTTCATTTTTTATGGATCTAATTTAAAGTTAAGAAGTTTTTTATCATTTAGTAAAATAAAAAAAAATACAGATATTTTTTATTGTATTTGACAGATAAATGTATGAAAATATGCTTATGGTTGGGGTAGGGATTTCTGTGTAGTTTTCTGTAAAGATAATATGCTGTTTTAACAAATGATTCACAGGGAATATATCTTGCAACATATAATGTATTCTGCATTATGAGCTATGGAGCTTAAAACATCATATGTTAAAGATCAAATAATTGTGTTTGAGAAAAAAAATCTTATGGACAGCTGTACATTGCACATAAACCTGACCACTGAAGGCATTTGAGGGCTGAGATATAGAAGATATATATAGAATATATCTGGGAACTTCTTACTGTGATTTTATTATAAAGTTGATTTGTGAATATTATATTATTATAGTATAGTGTATTAGAACATTAATATTATATAAATTGTAGAGTTTATACTATGCTTGTCAGCAACTTAAATTTAGGTTTTTGTTTCTAATTGAAGGAGCATAAACAAAAAAAATGAGAGCAACTCGAGTATTTCTGTCTTGGTAAAACATTTATTAATCATGAGAAAATGGATATAAATTTTATGATGTGTATATTTTGGTAGAAAAGTAGTGAGCTATGAGTAATGGGTTATGAGGAATGAATGTTTGTCAAAAGAAGCAAACTTGGCTGTTTACAAGGACTGGTTTCTGTTCAGGAGAAACAAAACTAAATTGAATGCAGTGGGAATGGGGTACTTAAGAATGTGTGATAAAACAACATATATTATGGAGAATGAATAAATGGTTGTTGAATGAATGTGTCTTGAATATAAAATATCAGTAGAAAGAAATATTGAAATTGACTGGTCATATAAAAGGTCTAAATGAGGATCACATTACAAAACAAATATATGGGAAAAAAAAGTGAATGAAGAAAAGGAGGAAAAGGACTTCTGGCCAGGGATGGGTTTCTGCCCGGTTGCTGGGTGGATGTGGCCATGATGGGCGTGGTCTGGTCGGCATCCTGCACCATGGCAGGGGGGCAGTTTTTGCCCTTTCGGGCTCTTTGACCCTCCAGGAAGGTGAAGAATGCCTTCTCTGGACTCCAGATGCCACCCTGAGCCTCTGGGAGGCCCGTTTTGCCCTCCCCGAGCCTCCGTGCAGGCCCTGTGCTTACCTGGGCCGCATGGAGACTCCTGGGAGGGGCAGGGCCAGCCAGAGGTGAGATTTGCCAGTTTGCCAAACCAGCCATAAAAATGATAAAATTAGGTACCAGTTCATCCGAACTGGGGAGAACTGGAAGCAGCCCACCCCTGCTTCCAATGAAGATTAAAAGAATGTCCTCTCTTTGACTTGTCATTCTTTCAACTCAGCAACAGAAGGAACAGGTTTCCTTTTGTTTATTTGACTTTCAGAGGTTAAGGAAAGTCCCAGAATCATCCCTCAAGATCTTCCGATAACAGCAACAGCCTGCAAGCAGTTTTAGAAGCCAGCTGACATTGGGCTGAGGTGGGGTTGAAATCATGTCATTGTTGGATAAAACAGCCATTTTGGAATTTATTTTTCCAAAGAACAATAAGCTTTGCCGTTCATTTCTTAATCTATTTTGAGACTATTATCTCTATTAGTTAAAAGAAGCTCTCTTTAGCTTTAGCCTATCACTCCTTTTTGAAGTTCTGAATGCCATTTTTGAGACTTCTTTATTATTAAACGATAAAAGGGTTGCTAGAGATAGTCAAAATAAAGAAGCGTGGAGTATTTTTTCTCTTGAAGTATAAGAATAAAAGTTGTGGTTTTAATTTACTATTTTTAAAATAATCTATAGCCCTGTACTGTTTCGTTATGGGTGGTTGAAATTTTCTGATTTTTATGAACTCTGATTGGCTAGAAAAATGAATGAATGAATGCATGCATGAATGAATAAATAAATAAAGTTTTTGACCACTAGAGGGAACTACGAGATGTTTAATTCTGGGCTGGAGTTTATCATCAAGGAAATCTTTGAAAAGATTTTTTTCTTTTCATCAAAATCAGTTAGAAGATATTAATTATACAAAGGATATTAAAAAAGAACAAGAGACACAATTAGATGTAGAAAATTATCAACCCACTGTGTCAATTTTACAAAAGCTGGACAATGCAAATAACCTAAGTGTACCTTTGGAATATAAATCTGATAATCAGCTTTTTTTATGATGATGGTTTGAATATAACCCCCCCAGTGCAACAAAAATAAGAGTGCCAAGTAAATTTACAACTCTCAAGAGGTCAAATTTTGGACTGGATAAAATATGATTTAAAATGAAATTGGAATAAAATATGAATTAAAATTAAATTAAAATACAATAATTTAAGATATCGATAAAATGTGATAAAATTATATTTTGGTGTCACCCCCTACAATCTATCAAATCAGTCCCACATATGCAGATCTCAACCAAACAATTTTGCTTAAGTACTGTGCTGTGTTAAATGTTATTTTCAGATTCTAGCCACACATAAGATAAGTTGTTGTGATAGGGGGATCCCAGTGGGTCATTCATTTGGAATATAAACCAAGGTACCTGTCTCTCATGTTCTTATACAGGCAACAAATAGGTTTTGAGCCAGGTCTTTTTCTTTCCTTTTCTCCCTTAACATTATATTTCTTTCCTTTTCCCTCCCCCTCTTCTTAGTTTTTCACTACTTTTTTTATTTTTCATAGTATTTTATATTTTGAAAAACTAATGAAAAATTATATGGAAAAAAAAAAGAAACGGAGGAAAAGAATGGAGATTACAAGATTCTAAAAAAAAAGAGGTAAGATGTTTAAAGAAGAAAAGAAAATACAGAAGAAAACTATATTAATTGGAATGGGTATGATGGAATGAAGAAAAAAAAAGGTGTAAGAGGAAATGGTGTTGATGCAAATTAAACTTTATTTGTTTAATCTTTTATTTATTTATTTCAGTTACTTTGGTTTACTCTATTTCTGTGCTTTTCAAAATATTGCTTGTCTTGAAAGAAAATAACATCAAGGGTATTGTAGGTATGTTAACATTAAGCATGTTATTGTGATATAATCAAATGGTATTTCAAGAACAAAGAAAACTTGTAAAAATGCAACTGGAAACGTGCTTTCTCACAGAAAACCAACACTGAATATTGATTTATTGAAAGGATGCTTTGCTCAAAGCAGAACAATTTCAACCTCAGAATCCTGCACAAAAAGAAAAAAACCTTTTAGCATTCCAATTCTCTATATATCAGAGAATTCGCTAGTTTAGCGAAGGGGGGAAAAGTCCCAATATGTCACATGACATCGCTGTGATGCCGTGAGTTAGACACTGCTGCTCTATTCTTAAGAGGAAGCAAAATTGAATGTAATGGTGTTTGCTATACCACATAAGTGATGCAACTCCCTGAACAATATTCAGCAGTTGTAAACATCTGTAGCAATGTTTCTCCTTCTTGTAACTTTTAAGATTAAAAATCTTTCAGACATGCTCATTGGAGAATTCCTGGAGCTGAAGTCCACACATCTTAAAACTTGCAAAAACTGAGCAATGCTTCTCTAGGAACATTAATATAGAGAAAGTTCTAAATTTCATATTAAAAACATAGATGACAGAAATAAGAAATAAAATAGTAAAATGGAATGATCTTTTTTCTCCAAATGCCACTATTTATTTTGATCCCACCCTCATTTTTTAAAATAAATAACTCAAGGCAGTGAACAAATCTAATCTTCCTTTGTCCTCCTATTTTTTAACTGCCCCATGAGGTGAGCTGAGCTGAGCTGAGTTGACTGGCTCAAAATCAGTCAGCTGGCTTACATCACTAGGGTGGTTTAAAATAAACTATTGCCTGGCTTCTATCCTGATGCCTTAAACACTGTTCCAAACTGGCTATAAAACAATATGAGAAAAAAGTTAATCCGTACTTACATACAATTTCTTGCTGCTAAATCTCTATGGACAAACTTTTTGCTTGCAAGATATTTCATCCCTTTTGCTACTTGCAGACCAAATCCAATCAGATCCTTCACTGTTGGATTCTGAAAATCATGGGACATGTTAGTAGTTAAAACAATGCTGTGAAGAATGACTTTCAGTTATAAATATATACAATTACAATTGATGAAATCAATCTTAGTCTTCACTTTAATATTGAAAGGCTCTACATTCAAACACAGTTTTCCTGAACCCAAAGTTGCATTAGTAACCAAAGAAACAAAATAGTGAATAAATTTAAGTATTTATTGATCATATAGCAAGTATCTAGATGAAATTAGCTGATCTCTAGGACTGTTGAAATATGTGATACCCTATTTAAGTTTTAGATGTTATGTTATTAACACAAGTGATTTTATATATATACTATATACTAAGAAGGAAGATTTTATTAAAGAATTGTTAAAAATTGTAATGGAATGTGCATAGGTTTGTTATCTTAACTTGCAGAGCAAGTTTTTAGAGCTTACTAATAAAGTAAAATAAAGAAACAATAGCTGGAAGGAATTAAGGAGAAACTTCCTAATGATGAAGACAACTAACCAGTGGAACAGCTTGCCACCAGAAATCACAAACGTTCCATCACTGGAGGTTTTTAAGAGACCACACAGTCACTTGTCTGAAATGGTATAGGCTCTCCTGCTTGAGAAGGGGGCTGGACTAGACCTCCAAGGTCCCTTCCATCTCTATTCTATTCTAAAACTACCTGTAAAAATCTAAGGCTTAAAATATTGGTATGTTTTTTTTCAAAACTAGGGTGAACATTAATTATTACTTTACATAAACAACAAAATGTTTGTACTGTAATTTTTATAATTTATTTATTTTAATTGTAAAGAATTGCCTTTGGCAGGGATAAATAGGAAACAGAGTTTTCCCAAGTTTACCGGGAAAGGGCTCAGCATGGCATATTGCTTTAAAAAAAATGCTACATTTTTGAAAATCTTTATACTCCATCTCCCTCCAACTTCAACAGTAAATCTATAGGCAATGTACAAGGCATCAAAGAAAAAAAATTCAGATTCCTTACACTCTTCCAGACAAGAACTGTGAACATCCAGGCCCAAACACCCACCCAGAGTCACTTTATAGGGCAGATCGGTGGCTTAAAATATTAATAAATAAAAAATAAAATAAACCCTATACATAAATCCTTTGATTCAGATAATTTTTTTATACTTTTCAACAATCAATTATTTTTACTTAAAATGTTTAATGCAGCTTCATTAAATTCTGATTAAAAATACCACATTTCAAAGTAACAATTGATCCATCAATTTATGCTTTCAGACAACAGAACTGTAATAATACATAATTGCCTAAATGCATCACAACTGAACTTCCCATAATACACATACATGAGATTCATTTCTAATGAAGTTTCGAAGATCTCCATGTTTCATATAGGGAAGCACCACCAAAGGAGAACCTTCATTAGGCAAGCAAATTCCAAGTAATGAAAGGACATTGGGATGAGTGAAATCCTTCATTATAATTCCTTCTTTTAAGAATTGAGCTACTTCATCCAAATCTGTAATTCCTGAAAAACGTAGCAACAAATTTTTAATAAATATGCATATCATTTCTAATGAAAAGAACAAATATAGCTCCTAAGTATTACTCCTTTATATTCCCAATAAAATTGTAATAAAACACATTGAAATTTAGATAGTTAAGTATTCTCAAATACTTAATATATACAGGTATTTGCAGGGCTGGATGCTGCATATCTATAAGCAAATGAGCTGGAAGAGTGTTATCTGGAATATATTTAACTAATTTTAGCACGCATAATTCTAGAACTCCTTTATCTTCCTTTTTCACATATTAGTAACAATATATAGAAATGTTCCATCTGTCAAACTAGAAGAATGTTATTAATAGTGTGTGCCAATTAAGTCCTGCTGTTTTCCAACTGTCTCACTCATAAAAATTGAACATAAGCTACTCCAATGGTAAACTGAAACCACATTTTTTCTTCTTTCCTTTAATCTTTTATTTATTACGTGGATGGAAAGTACAAGTACTCTTCCATATGGACACTGTAAAATGTATGGAATAAAATTTCTTCAAGCTACACAATGACACTTAATGATAAAAATAATCATGGCTCAACTAATACAGTTTAGTCAGTGAAAATACAATGACTCAGAATAAAATATTATAGGACTCACTGTTCAAGGATTTCACAGCACAATGAATTTTCTTGCCATCAGTATCCAATAAAGTTCCATGATAAACGCATCCAAAATGCCCTATAAAGAGAGAATATCATCACAAGTCAAATTTCCACTGGTTTCTCTGGACCTGTCTGTATATTTTGAGGGGTGATCCAGTGCTGAGAGAAAGAAACTTTTCCTGGATTCTTTCAGAAATCATTCTCAGTTGCGTAAAACAATGCAGCGACACAGCCAAAAATGAAAAAAGAACGATAAAACAATGATTTTTCTAACTGATAGCTCTGACATTTCATAAGTTCTGCTGGAGAAAGAAACATACTAAATCTAAATCTACTAGATCTATCACTCTGCCCTTGGCACATTTTTCTTTGGAAGTTTACAGGAGACTTTCCTAACCTTAGAAATACAACTCCTTGAAGTTTTTTCTATGTGCAAATAAGCAGTTTCTGATGCTGGATATTTTATTTTATTTTATTTATTTTATCTTATTTATTTATTTATTTATTNGTATTCATTGACAAGTAAATCGTTGCAATATATGATTTTATATACTATACTTAGATCAGACCGAAGGCAGCGTAATTCTAGTTTTCTAGGTCTAGAATTTCAAGTCTGGTGGCATAAGGTATTCTGCAACGAGTAGAGGAGTAGAGAACTCTTCTTGTGAAATATTTCTGGACTTTATCAACTGTGCTATATACTCTCTGATGCATTGAATGATTTTTTTGGTAAGTCCCCAATGGAATTTATTTTCAGATAAAACTGTGTAAGATTGAATGATTCAGCATTCCAACATAAGCAGGGATAAAGCCAAATTTTTGAAATTAAATGTGTAAATATAAAATACAGCTGAGACACCTACCTCTTCCTATTACTTCACTGAAGTGAACGATCATATTATCAGCACCAATAACAACATGCTCAACTTCTTTGACCAGATCTGGATTTAAGGCATTGATGTCAATGTGAACATTAGTCTGTAATAAAGGACTAGCTAAATCGGAGTCTCCAGTAGACAGAATGGGAGATAGGTCCACATGAGGATATTGGGTTGGCCTGCAAGATCCATTCTGAGATAAAGTTGGAAATTGGTCTATAAGAAAATGTGAACATCTTTGTCAATAGCAAATTCTGTCACAGAAAGACCCAATTTTATTTTAGTTTTTGTTTTAAATTTAATTTTTTACCTTATTACATAATGTAACACATGATTGCTAAAACAATAACAGTAATCCTAACAGGAACCATTATAAAAAGAGAACTATTTATAATGATGTTACAGGGAAATTTGACTAGCAGGATTCATTTAAAATGGTGGAGCTAGGCCTGGAACCAGAATCAGAAGCCCTTATAGTTCAAAAGAATATGGCTTGCAAAAGCAAACCGTTATACACTACAATTTGTATTTCATTTGTTTGGGTAATATGTTCATCACACCATTTATATAAAACTAGTTTCAAATGCTAATTGATATCCAACTCTCACAAACATACTGTTCTACTGCAAACCCTGATTGGAATTGCCATGGTGCAAATAAATTCTTTTGTAGAATTTCCCAACAATTTGTATTTTGAATTAAACTCAAAATTGTAACAAAAATCATCTGAATTTGTAATAATCTTAGGGGAACAGACATTACACATTAGTGAAGAAGAAATAACAAAGGTTATTTTCAAATTATTATTTAATGAACAGTTTAAAATCTTTCCAAATTACTACTATATAGAGGTAAATATTCAAATAGGAAATTGACTTTTATGATTTTTTTCTTGAATTTTTATTATTTAACATTTTTAAGTACAGTGAATGCATTTACTATTTTCGTTTAAGAACCATAATATAGAGTTGATCAGACATCAGTCTTCATGAATTTGCGTAGACAGGTCAGCAGAATAAAAATGTGTCGAAACAAAACACTACCATTCTCATTACTCTGAATCCAAGGAAATGGATGATGACAAGGCCTAGGAAATGCGTGGTCTCTTTCCCTTTTTTAGCAAACAATGGAGAATCTTTAAATGAGACCTTGTCCTGCCAGAGCTGAGGTGGATATTTTATTACTGCAAACACAATGCACCAGGAAATGCTCTAGCATAACAGTATGCTGATTATTGTATTTATATTTATTTTATTGCATTATTTTACTTATATTGGTATGCCACCTCTTCTTACAATTTGAAGGTAATAACTTTTGATATCCAAAACATAAAATAATTACTGCTTCATTGTCTAGATTAGCATTCTCCAAACAAAGTCCCTCAACTCTCAATTCTCAACTCCTTCAGCTCCCAGTTCTTCAATTTCCAAGAATTATGGAAGTTTCAATTAACACATCTGGAACCTATCTGCATCTGAGAAGATTGATTTCAATGTTATTGACCCTATTCCAGGGGTGGGTTTCTACCAGTTCTGTCCAGTTCTATAGAACCGGATATTATGATTCCGTGCAGTTCGGAGTACCAGAAAATTGCGCCCCTGGCTGGCCCCTCCCCTCCCCATCAGCCCCACCCCTCCTTGCCCACACAAACAGCTGATGGATGGTGAGGTGGGGAGGTAGTCCTGGAAGCCCCGATGCCACCAGAATCGCTGCCATTGTGTTCCTTAGGCACCATTATTGCCATTCCTGTCTCGCTGCTGCTTCATCTCCCCCCCCCCCC
>BHFT01028816.1:0-41286 GCA_004320025.1 Laticauda laticaudata
CTAAAAAAAAAAAAAACTACATCCCGTGCAACCTGGTGGGAAAGAAGAAATTTCACCGTTTGGGTTGTGAAGGGCTGAAAACATCAAGAGCAGCAACTTTTGAATTCTTGGGAAATCAGAAAAGATGAAGACTGATGGAGAGAAAGGGAGAACCGGAGTTGTCTTAGGGGGAGGAATATGGATCAGGCTGTCACCCAGAGACGCGTCCTCATCCAGAATTAATGCACTAAAGTTCTTTGTTTTCCCTCTAAACGGTTTTAAAGAGACAGTTGGGGCTCCATTCTGGACTCTCCCAGCAGCGTTTGCTTCAGCAACTTCAGCTGGCTCAAGCATTTTGAAAATGAAAAAGCAGCACATTGGAGCTGAGACCGCAACAAACAGTTGGGCAGAGAGAGAGCGCTGAGAAAGGGCTCTGCGCGATCTGCGCTATAATTATTTAGTGCTACTTGGAAACACACTGGATGGACTCACAAATCCACAACGTGCAAGCTTCCTCCTGGACCAAACGGCGGAGCTACTCTGGGGAAGGATGCCTGCTCTAACACTGTACAAACATGTCAGGAGGGGAACAGGAAAGGTGCCAAATAACAATGGGGGATCTTCGCAAATACGAAGTTGGGGGAATGCCACGCTACCAAAGAGGAGAGCAGAAAACGGCCAAGATGGAGGTGGAGAAGAAGAGATGGGGAAGAGGCAAGGGACTCAAAAATAGTTTTTACATCTGGACCTGCATTTCTCCCCACACCAAATTTAGAATAGAGCTGGAAGGGTCCTTGAAGGTCTTCTAGTCCAACCCCCCTCTGCCATTTCAGACAGATAGCTATCCAGTCTCTTCTTAAAAGCTTCCAGTGATGGAGCGCAACCCACAATTTCTGAAGGCAAGGTGGTTCATTGTTCACATTGCGAGGCAATTTTTCCTTAGCTCCTCTCCTTGATTAGTTTCCATCCGTTGCTTTAGGTGCTTTGAAAAAACAGATCGACCCCCTCTTCTCGATGGCAGCCCCACAAATATTGGAAGACTGCTATCATGTCACCCCAATTCTTCTTTTTACTAGGCTGGACATCCCCAATTCCTGCAACCGTTCTTCGTATGTTTTAGCCTCCAGCCCCCTAATTATCTTTGTTTCTCTTCTCTGCACTCTTTCTCCACATCTTTTTTTTATCTCGGGGCAACCAAAACTGGATGCAATTTCACAGATCTGTTCAACATTTGCCATGTTTGGCTAGACATCTATCCAGTCACATTTGACATTGGTCTCAATGCCTGGTTCTTCCGAGCAGGCTGGACTGCAACCGATTAAAGAAGCTCATCACAGCCCAGAAGCATCTGATAAGGCAATTGCCTTACAGAAAAAAGGTAAGGACTCCAGCAATTTACATACAACTCTTCTTTATCACCCACATTCAAATTCTTTCGCCTCTTTCTCCCGATCGCTCTCCTTCAGGCAGGAAGCCCAGTTTCCATACTGTCTCTTCTTCCTGGTAATGGAGAGGTGGGTCTTCAGCCAATTCTGACCGGTTCTGGAGAACCAGGAGTGGAAATTTTGAGTCGTTCGGAGAACCGGCCAATCCCACCTCTGACTGGCCCCGCCAACCCCATCTCTTCTCTGCCTCCCATCGAGTCCCAGCTGATCGGCTGCTCTCCTGTCGGTGCCTTCACAGGAGAAGGAAGCTGGAAAGCAGGTGTGCGAGGTTGGGGAGGGAAGGGATTTGCAGTAACTCTACCCCTCGCCATGCCCATCAAGCCACGCCCATCACCACGCCCACAGGACCATATAAAAAAAAAACAATGAATCCCACTACTGGACCCAATCGATATCGCACGTTATCTCCCCTCCTGGGTGCCGGTGCCGAGGGACATCCCCTTTGACCTTCTCTGCGAAGCCCCTCCAAAGAAGCCCATTTGCGTTACTTTCTGAATCCCAACCAGCCCCCCTCTCTCCCCACCCACCCCCTCACCTCCCTGTGAGATGCTAGCAGGAGAGGGTATGCAGGAAGAATTAAAAGCAAAACAGGAACAAGGGTTGAGCCATTTAAATTATTCATATGCCAGATGTATTCTTTTCCCTTTTTTTTTTTCTCTTCTCTTTTTTTGGGGGGGGGTGGGCTTTTAAAATCGTGACATTTTACTGAAGGCTGGAGAAAAAACGGTGGAAAGAAAAAAGGAACTGGATATAATAAATATATATATATATATATATAATATATATATTATATAATTAAATATAATATTATAATAATATATAATTATATAAACAACATATACACACACACACACACACACACACACACACACACACATACATACATATATATACCCAAAGGTTTCCCAATTTTTAGTCCATAAGGGAAACTGCCTGGGTATCTACAATTTCCGTGGTGAACGGCACTGGAGTTGGTTACTTATTGCTTCCGTTCAGAAGGCGAGTGGAGAGAGAGAGAGAAAGAAAGAGGGAGAGAGGGAGGGAGAGGGAGAGAACAGGAGCAAAAGGATGAGGACTGTCGAGGGAAAAGAGGGTAGGGAGAAGGAGAGGACTATGACCTTCAGCGAAGGATATAAAAAAATCCACCAGCCAGCCCCAGGGGATAACCAACTATCTAGCATATTGCTGTTAAAATGTCTGCAAAATTTAATACAGTTGGCAGGATTCTCTTCTTCTGCCTGTCTTCCCAAACTGGCTTAAAACCCTCCAGCTTTGAGGGCTGACTTATTTTTTTTCTCCCTCTCTCTCTCTCTTCCACTCCTGCAAACCACAAACTCAGTCTGCAGGGGGGGTTTGCAGGTTCCTTCGGAGGAAGAGACGTTCCTACCTTTGAAATGGAGNGGGGGGGGGGGAGACTTGAAGAGACTTAGCTGATGTTGACAGTAGGATGAGAGGAATAGCACACACAGCGGCGTTTTGGTCCAAAAAGAAAGGGAAGCGTTCACATGTATACGAGAAAGGAAGAAACAGGAAGTTGGGAAAGATGGGAACCGACGTGATGGGCGAGAGATGCCTTTCAAGTTGGATCTGCTCCATCACTGAGAAGAGACTGGACATCCATTTGTCTGGAATGACATGGGGCCATGATGGCGAACCCATGGCACTCATGCTGGAGGTGGCACATAGAGCCCTCTCTGCGAGCACATGCGCCATCTCCAGCTGCTTTTTCTGGTTTCTGGGGTGCCAGAAAACAGCCCCCAAAACAGCCAAAATAACACAGTAAGGCCATTTGGGGGCCTGAAAAGGGTCTGAAAAATGGCCTGAAAAGGGTCCAGAAAATGGTTGGAAAAGGGCCCGGAAAATGGCCCAAAGAACTGCCTGAAAAAGACCCAAAAACTGTCTGAAAACAACTCGAAAAAACAGCCTGAAAAGGGCCCCAAAATGGCCTGAAAATAGCCCAAAAAACAGCCTGAAAAGGGTCCAAAAAACAGCCTGAAAAGGGCCAAGAAAATGGTCAGAAAAGGGCCAAGAAAATGGTCAGAAAAGGGCCTGGAAAATGGCCAGAAAACGGCCCGAAAACTGCCCGAAAGGGGCCCAAAAATGGCCTGAAAACAACCTAAAAACCAACCAAAAATGGCCCAAAAAACAGGCATGTGCGCACCAGCCAGCTGGTTTTCCGGCTTCTGGCACACACACATATATGCACATACACACGCGTTCCGGTTCTGGCACTCGGTGCCGAAAAGGTTCACCCTCACTGACATAGGGTCTCCTGCTTGAGCAGGTGGGTTGGACTAGAAGACCTCAAAGGTCCCTTCCAACTCTGCTATTCTGTATTCCAAAAGCAGCATCATGTATCCAGCTGCCATTCACCCAGGGTCCAGAGAGCCCTGCTAAACACCGGGAGGCCAGCGGCTATTAGAAAATGCCAAGAGCCAAGCCAAGATCTGGTTATTATTATTTTTTAATCATTTAGATGCCACCATGGCCAAATGACTCTGGAGGAGTTTGTAGTACTACAAGTCCTCAAAAAGCCGGTCGTCTTAAACAGAGTATCTGCACTCTGTTCCCTGCTCCGACTTGCGGCTGTGAGCACAGGTGGTCCTCAGCCTACGACCGCAAGGGAGCCCGACATTTCTATCCTTAAGAGAGGGTTCAGTGAGTTTCTTCTCTCGTTTTACGACCTTTCTTGCCATCGCTATTAAGTGGAATCAACTGCAGCTAAAGAGTTGCAAAGGGCGATCACGTCATCTTGGGGGGCACAGCCGACCGTCGTTAAGGATGAACCGGCTGCCCTTTGGATCATGTGGCTTATGGGGATGCTGCAAAGGTCGTAAGGAACCGTAGTATGTCACTTTTTCCCCAGTGCTGTTGTAACTTTGACGGGTCACGAAATGAGCTGTTGTAAGTCGAGAACCAGCTGCATTTATTTACGAGAGGTATGTAGCGTCTGCCTTGCAGCCGCCCAGCCAGCGTTTGACCCCAGAGGCATTCTGACCTGCTTCTATAGACAGGAAGCAGAAGGGCAAAGGTCAGAGAAGAAACCCCCCCTCCAAGCTTGGTGGGAGGAAGGCAGCCGGCCTTCTCTGACACACCTTATGGAAGTGGACAGCTGCCTCGTCCAGCAAGCCGTGCGAAAGGGAACAGCTCCCTGGAGAACAAACACACCCAACATTTGTTGCCTCCTTTGCTTGGGCCACAAGAGCTCAGCTGTCCAGCTCCAAGAACGTGGCTCGGCGTTTCCAAATTAAAACTCCGGCTAACACTTACGAAGCTTACCATGAAGTAAGAAGAGACTGGACAGCCGTTGGTCTGAAATGATATAGAGTCCCTGCTTGAGTAGGGGGTGGACTGAAAGACCTCCAAGGTCCCTTCCAACTCTGATGATATTCTATGTTCTAAGTTCCCCAACACATTTGGCCTCACCTGGAAGACCAACAACCAGCGCCATATTCTTGCTTCGATGCAAACCAGAGGTGGGCATATTTTGCAATTCTATCTGAAGTGACTAACTTAAATGGTGATGTCCTTGGTCAGAGATATTTGCCTCTATTTTTATTTATTATTTATTTATTATTTAAGGATCTGTATTCTGTTCTGTAAAGCACAAGTAGGGTTCCCTCATCATATTTGCCCCATACCAGCATTAACAAAACAAGCATTGCTGGATTCACATGATACATTATACCAAACAGACCTTACCATGGTTCATACAACATGCTAAGACAACATGTGCATTTCTCACAAAGTGCTGAAATATGAATTACCCGGCCACGTTTTAATCTAATCAAGTGTGCTCTGTGTCCTGTGGACATTAAAAACTTTCTATAAATACAAACGAAGCAGATATGATTGCACGGTCCAGTCTGTTGAGAATCTCAAGTGACTTTAAATACAAGAACAAGTATCCATCTAGAACATGCTCAATCGCTGGAGGTTTTTAAGAAGCCATTTGTCCAGAAGATGTTACAGTGTCTCCTGCTTGAGCAGGGGGGTTGGGCTAGATGACCTCCAGGGTCCTTCCATATCTATTATTCTGTGTTCTTTATTCTTAGAGGATTTTTTTTTCTAGTTGCCATGAAGGACCGATGCAACTAATGAAAAACACTAATCAAGGAGAGAAGCAATCTAGAATTAAGAAATTTCCTGACTGTTAGAACAATTAACCCGTGGAACAACTTGCCACCAGAAGTTGCGGGTTGCGGGTGCTCCATCACTGGAGGCTTTGAAGAAGAGACTGGATAGCCTTTTGTCTGAAATGGTAGAGGTTCTCCTGCTTGAGCAGAGGGCTGGACTAGAAGATCTCCGGGGTCTCTTCCAACTGTTATTCTTTTAACGGTGTTTAGCAAACCTCAGAAAATATGAGGCAAGGTTTTGGGAGCTTAAAGGAGATAGGGGGTTTCAGAACCACCTACAATCAGGTAAAGCAGCATAAATAATATAAACCAATCTATCTAGAGCCTAATCGTGATTTTTCTGCAGAGGATAAAAGATCCTTCCTGCCTTCTTTTCTTTTGTAGACCCACACTTAAAGGCCCGCTATAACTTCATCAGATGTTATAAATTTAGCACAGTGTGCCCCACAGATGTGAGATACAGCCTTGCTGGTCGAGGCCCTGAGATTGTTGGAATGTCTTCTCCAAGCTTGTTGACAGCCTATCCAGACAATTTCATTTTGCCACTCTTTTGACCCTGAACAACTCCTTTTTTAAAAAAATAAAATAAATCCTACTCCTCTGTAATTTCTCCTGCAAAGTTATGGGAGGGGAAGGATGCCTGGCAGGGAAACTTGCTGAAATTTACTTGTCTTGTGCCTCTTTGGTTTATTTTTAAGTTGATATTTAAATCTTTCTTAATTTGGCTTAAACGTACATCCAACCTTGTATCCTTATAACGGCTAACATCGTCGTAATGTTAGTAGACAATTGGAACGACGAGCGTAATTATTTTTGGGATAATTTGAAAATTCAGAAAGGCTTCTCTACATAAGAGTATCTGACTTTTTTTTTTTAAACCCTCACAAGGAAGGGTCAACCTGAGGAATGTCAACCTTGGGATTTGTACGTTAATTCTGGCAAGATAAGGAGTTTCTAAAAAGGGCTCTTTTGACACCTGTCCTGGCTTTTTTCAAAATGATGCTGTGTTTTTTTGTTTTTTAATTCTCGCTGGTGGAGAGCAACATGGCAGGAAGCAGCTCCACCGGCTAAAACACAGGATGGCGAGAAGAGAATCAACACACACACACACAAAAAAAGAGAGAGAGAGAAAAGGACAGGGAAATATATTGGTCGGTCATAAATTTTGATATCTCATTACTCCTCTGGTAGCCCAGCACTCCTCAGTCAAGTTTGATTAAAATTCCATTCAAAACAAAAAGGAGTCAGGTTGTGTTGTGTTGTGTTGTGTTGTGCCTGAAGAAAAGATTGGAGTGGGATGCAAAGGAAGCTCACCCATGCAACGCCAACTCTGATGCACCAGCATGGGGTTTTTTGGTTTTTTTTTTAGAACAGGAGGTTGTTGACACAAGAGGGGAAAAACAACATAAAATCACAAGCTCGTAGCTGGCATTTCTGTTGTTTTTGTCCATTGTCCAGAAAGAACAATTTCGAAAAGAATGCAGACCGAAAAAGGCTCCTTTAAAACCGGATCCTCTACATTTGATCAAGAGTTATATGAACTGGCGCTTCTTGTTGCCGTTGTGTAAAAAAAACACAGAAAAATGCTTTGTGTCACTCAACGAAATCACAAATGTTCAGTTTGATTTAAAAAAAAAAACAAATAAACTATTCTCTCCTTGGGACTTCCAAACTTTTTAGAAATCCTTTTCTATTACCCCAAAGCTGTGTTTTCCAAGAAGCTTCTTCAGCTCTGACTGTGGGGAATGGAAGGATTTCCTCAGGGCGACACAGATAAACCTCCCAAGTGGCCTCAACGACCCTCAAAAAGGATGCAAATGACCAGCAGTCTGCAAGGAATGTAAATCCTTCCATTTCCACCATCCAGAGCTGAAGATGCTTCTTGGATGAGAAGCGAAACGTCTTCAAAGAAAAACCAGAAAGTCCAGTTGCCTCTTGCAAAAAGCATCTTTGGGACAGCCATGACCTGGAGGACTGAGAATCTCCATAGACTTTTCTATTACCCAGCACATAGAAATAAATCCAATTATTTGCAAAGCCCATATGGTCAGCTCTTATACATTCAAGTATAAAATAAACATTTATTCAAATACTTTAAAGATATGCCTGAATATCTGTTGGTTGTTTTTGTTTTTTTTTTAACAAGAGGCAGGAATAGCTACAGCACTGAGATTTGTACACCACTTTGCAGTGCTTTATAGTCCTCTCTACGCAGTTTACAGAGTCCGCCTCTTGCCCCCCAACAATCTGGGTCCTCGTTTTACCGTCCTCGGAAAGATGGAAGGCTGAGCCAACCTGAAGCCGGTAAGAATCGAACTGCTCACTGCTGGCAGTGAGCTGAATTAGCCTGTAATACTGCATTCAGCATTTTGAGTGTAGAATTAGCCGCCTCGAAAGATTGTGGTAGAAGTTTTTGAAACACAGTCTGGCTGGTACGCACCAAAGATGGTTCAAGAGCAGGATGCTTTGGCAAGGGGTCAGACCAGATGACCTCTGAGCTACCCTTTCCCAGACTCCTGAAATTAAAACACCAGGGAACTGCCAGGAGTGGGTCAGAATAGGGCTTCCTCGAGCAAATCTGAAGGTAAGATCTCTCTGTCATGGGGAAAACTCAGAACAAATAAGACACGCAGGCATCCTATCGGATCAAAATCAAACCAGTCAATTCTAGTACCATTGAAGAATGGCAGCCAAAGAGTAGCTGCTCTCCAGCCAATGTTCCTCTGCACAGAACTGGGGTGTGGATTTTTGGCCAGGCCTGGGAAAAGCCTTTGACAGCTCCTGCTTCATTCTTGGGACTCAGGCATCATGGAGAAACGTCTACCCACCAACTTCTCTGCTCATCCTGCCAACCCCTTGCCTTTCAGTTTCTCCCAGCGCGGAGGAAAAGAGATTCAATGCGTTCATCGGACTTGCTTATGCTGCAGTCTGCTTCCCCCTTTATTAATATGCTATTTATCACCAGCACTAGCTTTTAATACCATTTTGGCTTAATGTTGTTAATGAAATATAAATACCCAGCATTAATGATGTTGGTCAGGAGGCAAGAATGGGCCGTTCGCAAATGATTGCAGGAGGCAGACCAAACCACTTCACCCGCCTGAGTGCCTGTGGGTGAGCACATGCACGAAAACGCCCGCACACAAACGCCTGTGAGCGGCGCATACAAAAGCATCGAGAAGTTGCAACAGTGCAACGAACAGCTTCAGCTCCAAGAAAATCCTTCAAAAACCTGCATGAATGGGGCATGGCTCTTTTGGACCTGGTGGTGCTTTCCAGGTGTGATGGATTGCAACATCTGGAGGACATCGAGTTGGGGAACAGGTGCGGTTTTAAATAACTTTTTACTGTTTTTTGATATACAACAAATCATCCCATTTCAATCATGCGTCGACTTGGGTACATATTTCAATTATTTAAACATTACAAATGATATTCTTCTTATCAAATCTAACAATACATCAATGTTTCCATATATGTTCCCATATACGTAATAATACCACACATTGTAACTTTGCTTAACTTTCTCTAATTGCTGTATAAATACATCAAATCTTTTTTAGTTTGTTCTATTCTCTATCCATTGATAACACAAATCCCATACCATGTAATATTCAGATTCTTCCTTTTCTTTGATTTGTAATGTTAGTCTATTCATTTCTGCACATTCAAATATTTTTTTCAATTATTTTTCCCTCTATCAGTATTTTATCACTCTTCCAATTTTGGGCAAATACAATCCTAGCTGCTGTTGAGACATGTATAATTAAGTAAATCTTTTCTTTACTATAACCTTCTGGTACCATTCCTCATAGGAATTATTTCAGGTTTCAAATCTATATGTTGTTGAATCGCTTTTTCCAACCTTGTGCAGGGAACATCATCCAACTCTCTTGCACGTAGAAGGAATCCCATCAAGTTAGGAAAGAGCAATTTTTCTCCAACATGGCATAAACAAGTAGAATAAGGGGGTTGTAACTTTGGAGGGCCCTGGCTGAGGAAATCCACCTCCTTACTTGATACTTTGGTCCACAGGTAGTCCTTGACTTGCAATCAGTCATTTAGTGACCGTTCAAAGTTGGAATCGGATGGGAAAAAAAGTGACTTATGACTGTTTTTCACACTTCACGACCGTTGCAGCGTCCCTGTAGTCACTTCATCAAAATCCAGACGCTTGGGAAAGGATTCATATTTATGACGTGATCCCCTTTTGTAACCTTCTAACAAGCAAAGTCAAGGAGGAAGCCAGATTCGCTTAACGACACTTCCTTTAACTGCAGTGATCCACTTAACGACTGAGGCAAGGAAGGTCGTACAATGGGACAAAACCTGCTTAACAACAGGTTTCACTTAGCAATGGAAAACTGGGACTCCGTTGTGGCTGTAAGTCAAGGACTACCTGTATTCCTTTACGAAAAACAAGAAGGCCAACGAAGATGGCTTTAGGTCTTTATCATCACTGGAGTCCCGTGCTCCCCCTCTTACCTCTGGGTCCATCCAGTCTGCTTCCCCAAGGTGCTGCTCCCTCCCACCTCGCAGGTGCCATGACCCGCTTCCGAGGTCCCCCAGCTCTGCCGGGATGCCAATGTCAACCCAGATCCCCCGAGGAGGCTGGGGGTTTGGTCTCACTCTCCCCCACTAATCCCTCCGGGTGCCTTCTGTCAGATTATTAATTAGCTAAAGCAGATCAGCCCTGGAAGGAGAGGCGGTCGGGCCACAAGTAAAAGAAGGCTGTGTGAGGACGTGAGAGTAACTGGACAGGGCTGCCTTCCTCCCACTTGCCTCCCGCCAAGAAGGCTGACGTGAAGATGCCTCCCTTCCCTTAAGAAATCCTTCCTCCAGGTTTGCTCAACATATTCCTCAGCTGGTGTTGGTCCTCTCTCTCTCTCTCTCTCTCTAGAAAAGTAGGTGAAGAGGCACCCCCATCTATTCTCTCTCCTGCCTACCGTTTCCAAGGCTGCCCGTCCTCTGGCTGAAAGCAGGGCGGGCAGCTTCTCCTGCCACCCATGCCTTGTCCCATGCTCCCAGGTTGGGACTCCTTTTGATACAAACTGGCGGAGCTGAAATATTGAATTACAATGGCACTAAACCTTCATTACCAGCTCTTAACACAGATTACTTAGGAGAAGGAGAAGAAGAAGAAAAGAGGGTGGGTGGGTGAAAGGGGCTCTTTAATTGCTTTTCCCCATTAGCATTTCCAGAGGAGAACACACTGATTAATCTGAAGAGGCATTTTATGGGAGGTGACATCATCCCTCCCCCCACCCACAACCCACAACCCATCCTGCAGTCTATACTGGGCAAGCTGAACTGACCTAATTTCTGGGGTATCCACTACAGGATCACCCAAATACTCACTGGAGGAAAGAGATCTAGTGCAAAGGGCCTTATGGTTCCAGACACAGTAGAACTGAGCTATGGGAAAGAATGTGAGACTTTTTTGGGTGGGTGTGGGATGGAGTAGATATAAAGCAGGAGAAAGAAAAACAGAACCATCACACACACACACCCCCTCCGTAAGGAACAAGAGGGAGAAGGGCTTCACAAAAACGATGGGAAGCCCCAATAGGTTTGGCGGACTTCCTTCAACTGGATGGGTTTCAAAATGAGGTAGAAGGCATGTCCCAAAAGTATTTTTCCCCGCAAAAGACATCTGGATTTTCTTGTGTGTTTGTTTTTCTTTGAAAAGGTTTTGCTTCTCACCCAAGAAGCTTCTTCAGTTCTGGGTGAGAAGCGAAATGTGAAAGAAAGAAAGAAAGAAAGAAAGAAAGAAAGAAAGAAAGAAAGAAAGAAAGAAAGAAAGAAAGAAAGAAAGAAAGAAAGAAAGAAAGAAAGAAAGAAAGAAAGAAAGAAAGAAAGGACAGTTTCCTTTCGGGGGGGAAAAAGTCCAATTGCCTTTTGGGTCAATCAAGACCTGGAGGATGGAGAATCTCTGTAGTCATGTAGAAGGCCTAACTTTCTCCAAATTGTGTCCTTCCTGCTCCATCCCTCATTATTCCTCGCCAGATGGCCAAAGGGAATTTGGATAATTTTTTAGTGTGCACCTTTCTGGAGGCAACAGATTGTGAGAGGTTAGCTTAGAGCTTCTGAGGATTTGGAGAATTGGTCACAATTCAGCTCAGGCCTCTTGAGTCGTGTTCCTCAAAGGCTGCATTCATACAACAGGTTTGACCAGGTTAGGTACAGGTCTAGTAACTGGATGAATTTGCAAATGATACTGGGAGATTCATTAACATAAACACTAACTAACACTAACTAGCATAAGCGCATCAGCATGCCTACCGTCCCTGTCTTACTGTCCCCATTTATCTGTATTTACGTCCATTGTTTATGTTTATGTTCACACCTATACTTGCTATGTTGTACATGTTTGACAAACAAACAAAATAAAATAAAGTAAATAAAACTGAGTTTAATCCTCTGTACATGGCAGTTTCTCAGGTTTCCGGGTTCTACATGATTTATATTTATATGCCACTTGTCAAAGCAGATGCTTTCTGAAATTGGCCTACTTGTCCAATATTACTCTGTTTTTCCTGGGAATGAGGTTAAACAAGCATGACCTTCCGAGTCCATGGGTAACACCAGCACATCACTTGTTTCAAGGCAGCTGGCTGACACACCATTTAAATGTTTAAACTCTGTTGTTTAAATATATCCATTTAAAAGTGAAAACCAGTTTGGAAGTGAGAAGTCTGGATGAAAGGACTCTCTCTTCCAAGACAAACTATGTTCTGATCTTGGGATATCGTCATATTTAACACCCTTTTATTTAAAATTAACTCATGCTGGCACACTGTAGAAGGCAATGTGTTAGAGATATATGCATGCGTGTAAAACATCAAAGGGAATTCCCTCCACCCCCCCTTCATCAACAAATAGATTCCTTTGAATTATATTTTAATAAGGTACCAAGTAAGGGAAATGTGTCATGCACATTTTGCTCTCGCTGGTCTAAATGCAAGTCTGCTTGAATATTTATGTCTAATTGGCAAAGGCAAAGAAATGAGAAACTCCCAGTGCATTTTTATGTTGAGCATTGCTTACGTTGAAACAGTTCTCTGGACAAAATGAATAAGTGACCACAACTGAGCCTCAAAATGTCTGTTGTTAAGTGAGACATTTGTAAAGTGAGTTTTGCCCCATTTTACATCCTTCCTTGGCACTGTGGTTAAGTGGATCACTGCAAGCTATTGCAACGGTCATAAATGCGAGTTGGAGGCCAAGTGTCCAAATTTTTATCACGTGACCACGGGAAATGCCACCACAGTCACACGTGTGAAAAATGGCCGTAACACACATTTTTCAGTGCCATTGTAACTTCACTAAACAGTTCACTAAATGAACTGTTGTTAAGTCGAGGTTTGCCGGTATTAAAAAAATTCAGAGGTTGCTCAGAAACACGGATTTTTTTCTAAAGGCTCAAAATATTTAACCAGACCATCCTTCCCAATCTACTGCCTGCCAGATAAATTGACTGTAATTCTCATTTTTCTGACCTTTGGCTTTTGGCTGGGAATTAGGAATTGTGATCTGACATATTTGAAAGGCACATACACAAAAAAGACTACTGTATGAGTTTGTTGTGTTCACCCTACAATTTACATTAATAAAACTTGAAGAATGTCATTTTTATGAATTCCAGTAAAAGAAAAGGCCATAGGGAAGAGAAGGACCAGGGAAGACAGCAGTCTTCCAATATCTGAAGGCTGCCGCAGGGAGGAAGAGGGGATCAGCCTGTTTTCCAAGGCACCCGAAGGCCAGACAAGGAATAATAATGGATGGAAACTGACCAAGGAGAGATTCAACTATGGAAATAAGGAGGAATTTTCTGACAGGGAGAACAATCAACCAAAGGAACAGGAGTTGCCTTCGGAAGTTGTGGGAGTTTCATCACTGGAGGCTTTCAAGAAGAGATTGGGCTGCCCTCTGTCAGAAATGGTGCAGGGTCTCCTGCTTGGGCAGGGGGGTTGGACTAGATGGCCTACAAGGTCCCTTCCAACTCTGTTATTCTGTATTCTGTTTTCAGATACGCTGCCAGTCTCAGATTTCTTTTATTCTACTAAAATCTTCTGCAAAATGATTTAGTTGTCCATCATGGACACAGCTACAGTAGGTTACGTTTCTATTTGACGATTCAATCCTCAAACCAAGCAACCATCGCCTTTCATTTTGTTTTTAACCTGGAATACAGATTCTTACATCACTGCCACCCAAGGCTCATCCTCGCCTTTTCAAATTGTGCAATTGTTCAGGCAACTGTTCCACATACAGTCAAATAGCAAGTTATAAACATCTGTGGGACGAGAGAATCTACTGATAAGGTTCCTGGAACACACCAGAACAAAACACCCCAGTTACAAGATGCCAAATTAAGGGCAGGTGTAGAATTCAAGGGAAGAAATAGAAAACAACAACAAAAGATCTTGTAATTCTCATGCTTCTAATTTAAAAATGAAATAATAGTTTTACCGGTGTTACATTTATATGCCACCTGACTCCCAGAAACTCTGTGCAATCATTACTTTGTAAGAAGAAAAAGTGGCCATAAACTTAACTGGTTAATTAATAATCTGTCAGCCAACATTCACAGGTCTTATTCTCACGTCATTAATTCTTATTCTTATAAATTTCTCACATTAATACTTGTTCTTACTAATTTTCAGGCAGTGGTCTTTCCTAAGCTTTTTTGCTTTGCTTTGCTTTGTTTGTTTGTTTTGCTTGTGTTGTGTTGTATTGTGTTTTATTCATTAAATTTACTTGCCACCCATCTCGGCGACTTCGTGAGACTTACAACATTAACGTTACCTGCAGATTTATTTATACAATTTATATAACTCACACATGGTGGCTCCAGGCAGTTCACAATATTAAAAATCCACAATATAACACACACACACACACACACCCCTAATCCCAGCCAGGAAACTTCTTAAGCATGGTGGGTATTCGGCCTATAAAAGACAAATGCTCTATCAGCCAGTACAGAGGAAGTTTCAGGAGAGGCTGGGCAAGATTTAAATTTAAGATTGATTTATGAAAGCCAGTGAGATACTGAAGCGTAGAGCGAGTAAGTTCATGTTGGTGAAAATGCATGTAATTCCAAACTCTCAGGGTGACCATATGCTGCCAAATTTCAGTCGTTTTGGCTTCTGCAAACTGGGATGCATTTATTATCAGCTCTTATGCACGTGCTTATACAACATTGGCCTCGTTCCCTGTCTCTTTCTCCTTAATCAAGATATGCCTTCCTCCGCAGAATGCGAACTAATCTCCAAACTTGGTCAAAGGGTGTATGCCATCAGGTAAGGCACAGATTAGACTAATGTGGGTATTGCCACACTCTCATAGCAGTTATCCAGAATTTCAAAAGCCTCCACCCTGTATTATATATAATTTATTAATTATATTTCCTTGCAAAGCTCTAGGAACAATTCCTTAGTCCCATTCCCTGGGATTTTGGGAGTTATCTACAATTATATAGATAATTGATTGAGTTATCAGTTAATACTGATTGAGTTAATACTGATTGATAACTGATATATATAATTGAGTTTAAATTTGCACATGTTCACACACACACACATACAACAAAGACACAATCATTCTTCTTTTCCTCTCATTTCCATTGTGTTAATTTTTTTGGCTGAAACCTCACTGGGAGATGGAACTGCTTAATAACAACAATGATAACAACAACAATAGCACAAACACCCTAGATACATGAAAATTTTGAACTTATTACACCTGAATATTCTGACTTTGAAAAAAAAAAACCACTTTACTCAGAACTGCCTATATATACTCAGGCGTTACTTTAACAGGTCTTAGATTCTTGATTAGAGCTTGGACTGTTAAGTTTTTACCAGATTGTAAAAACAGATTTACCAGATTGCGAATCGAATTGAAAATAATAATAATAATAATAATAATAATAATAATAATAATAATAATAATAATAATAATAATAATAATAATAACTATTATTATTGTTGATATTATTATACCCAGTGGACTGCCAAGTTAGTTGTTCCAAGAAGATTGCCCAGATTGACTAACCACTGCATGACAAAATATCCACAATCATGCATTGGAAGATCTGCAAGAAATATCATTTATCTGCAAGCAAGAACCGCTGGGACCACAAAACAGACAAAGTAATACAAAACAAAGAAGCCCTGGGACTTTAGAAGTCAAACAGACACGCGCCTGCCACACAACATCCCAGATTGTGTTACTGTGTGGTTATATGTCTATGGAGATTCCCAATTACTCAGGTCATGGCTGTCCCAAAGCTTCTTTTCTCCAAAAGGCTTTTGTTATTCTAGTTTCTTTCTTTCTTTGAAACTGTTTTGCTTCTCATCCAAGAGGCTTCTTAAGTTCTGTGTTGTTGTAAGTTTTTAGATTGTATGTATATAGTTTCTATCTATGATTCTTGCATCATTTTTGTGTTTTATATTTTTTAATTGCTCTGAGCCAACCAATCAATGTATAGGTAGGTAGTCCTCAACTGACAATGGTTCATTTAGTGACCGTTGAAAGTGCCAATGGCACTGAAAAAAAGGGAGTCAAGACTGTTTTTCACACTTATGACCGTTGCAGCATCCCCCACGGTCATGTCATCAAAAATTCAGACACTTGGCTTGTATTTATGACAAAGCCAGCGTTTAAGAACCACGCTACTAACTTAACAACTGCAGTGACTGACTTAACAACTTTGACAAGAAAAGTTGTAAAAGGGGGCAAAGCTCATTTAGCCAATTTCTCACTTAGCAACATACCTTTTGGGCTCCATTGTGGTCGTAAGTCGAGGACTACTTGTATCATGATTCCTATAAAATGAGGACATAGGGCTATGCATATACAGTATGAGCTGTTAGTATTTTGAGCACTCAGTCCTGATTTGTGCTTGGTGACAATACATTCCCTGGGCGGAGTTGTGTGTATCCAGGGAAAGCATCTACATGAAGCTGGAAAGGAAGGAAGGGAGGGAGAGGAAGGAGGAAGAAGGAAGGAAAGAATGAAAGAAGGAAGAAAGAGGAAGGGAAGAAATAAAGGAAGGAACGGAAGATAGACCAGATAGGGTAGGTAGGTTAGAGTAGAAAGAAAGAAAAAGAAAAAAAAAGAAAGAAAAAAGAAAGAAAGAAGGGAGGGAAGAATAAAGGAGTAGATAGATAAAAAGAAAGAAAAAAAGAAGAAGAAAGAGGAAGGGAAGAAATAAAGGGAAGGAGGAAGATAGATAGATAAAAGAAAGAAAGAAAGAGGAAGGGAGAATAAAAGGAAGGAAGATAGATAGATAGAAAAAGAAAGAAAGAAAGAAAGAGGAAGGGAAGAAATAAAGAGGAAGGAAGATAGATAAAGAAAGAAAGAAAGAAAGAGGAAGGGAAAGAAATAAAGGAAGATGACAGAAGATAGTAGATAGATAGATAGATAGATAGATAGATGATACGATCAGATAGATAGAAGAGAAAGAGATCTTCACAGCTCAAACAAATTTGTAAGGCCCCTTCCCCCCCCCTGATGGCTCACAAGCAAGGCAGAAGAAGGGCAGGGCGAATGGGTGGGTACCTTGTGCCTGGAGGCTGCTTGAATTGAAAACCCATTGCAAGCCACGCTCCAGGGAGGGAGGGATGCTCAGGATCCAGAAAGACTGCCTCCGCTCGGGTGCTTCAGAGGGCAGCTCAGAGTCTGATGGCTTCCTGTACGTGGTGACGCCTTTCTTTTGCTCTGAGAAAGATGAGGAGGGAGAAAAAACAGAAGGGTTTGAGACCGCGGTCTCTAGTCCCATCCTAGACAAAGTCACTTCCAGGGGAACGTTTGCTGCCTGCCCCACTTTCCCCAAGGTTTTCCCGGGTCTCCTGAGTCTGTTCCAGTGCAAAGTCTCCTCACTCATAATCATGGTGAAGGTTTAAGGAAGTTGTCTTCTGAACCGAATCTGAAGGAGCAGGTTGCCACCGGAACTGTCCCTACAAGTAAGAAGGGGAATGGATTCTTCTCTCTCTCTCTCTCTTTTTTTTTTTAAATGATACATTTTATTAACAGTTCAAAAAAGGAGATTAAAAACGACAAAATAGATGCAAAGGAAGGGAAGGGAGGAGGAAGAGGGAGAGGGGAGGAGAAGGAAAGAAAAGGAAAAGAAAGGAGCGACAGAGGGAAGAGAATGGAGAAGGTGGGGAGGGAAGGGAAAGGAAGAAGAAGATGGGAGGAGGGAGAGAGAGAGGAAAGGAAAAGAAAGGAGGAATGAGGCAAGGGAAGAGGAGAGGGAAGAAAAGAAGGAAGAAGGAGGGGAGGTGAAGAAAAGGAAAGGAAAGGGGAAGGGAAGTGGAAGAAAGAAAGAAGAGGAAAGGAAGGGAAGGGGAAGGTAGGAGAGGAAAGGCCAATCTCTACTCAATGGGGTCATAAAGCTCTCTTTTTTCCAGCATTTTTTCTAACCATCGAAAGCAGAAATCAACAATGTTTATATTTTTTTTTCTCCTGCCAAAGAAAGGCCTAGAAGTCTACGAGGGCATCGCTCTCAGCCACACGGTGCCAAGAGGTGGCCACCAGGGGTGGACGATGGAATGACCCACTCGCCCATCAGCTGCCTTCAGGTATGAGCCCCAGATCCTTTTCCCGTTCACAAGGGCGGAGGAACAGGTGAGACACTGAAAGCCCGTCGTCGTCCTTGGCTTGGCTCCGCTCTGGCTACTTTCAAAACGGACAGAGCCTTCCTATGTTCAGAGTATTCTCGACAGACTTCAGATACACACACACACATTTGCTCTTTAATTCTGCTAAAAGCAAAAATTGATCAATTGAAAAGGTTTGGACTGGAGTTTGGAAAAGCACAAGGACTCGGAGACGACCCCCAAGCAGTTTCAAGGCGAACAACCTTACACGAGAAAAGGAAGACGGATCCAAGATTTAATCTATCATTTCAACCAGCCCAGATAATAGCAATTAGCTAAAAGAAGCCTTCCCATGCGGTGTCCTCTGAACTCCAGGCATCCAAAACTCAGTGGCCCACATCCGCGGTGAGATTTCTAAGGCTTCCTCACCTATTAGAGGCCTGAATTTCTCTTTTAAATCGCATTGATTTTCACCCACTATGCTTTCACTCCTTTGTATGTTGATATCACTCACTCCTCAATTAAAATCCCTGTGTTGAGGCTCAAGATCTAAAAGGCAGTTGTTTATATCTCTAGAAAAGTATTATTATTATTATTATTATTATTATTATTATTATGATATTATTATTATTGTTGTTGTTGTTGTTGTTGTTTTGTTGTTGTTGTTGCTATTATTATTATTTAATCTGTAGTGAGATTCACAGCTTTGGAGCTGGTTGGTAGCTGAACATCTGAGTCCTAACCAAGGACCTAGGAACTGTTCAGGTAGTGTCGGAGGATATAAGCTGTTCCAAGTATGATGTTGTTTTTTTTTTTAGAATCAGGGTATTCAAGTCTGATAAATCATCATCATCATCATCATCATTCACATCACAGAGCAGTCGGATTGTTCAGACTGGGTTTGGCACTTTTCTCTTCCTATCGAGTCCTTACCAAGGACCTGAGAAGGCAAATCTGGATTGTTTGATGGTGTTACAGAAATTGCCACAGGACAAGCTGTTCCAAGTCAAGCTGCCTTCTGCAATTGTCAAATTTGTCTATAGCTAAGTAATATATTTATTATGAATTGATTGTATTATTATGTATTATGATATTATTATAGATTTTTTTATTATATTATTTTATTATTATTATTATTATATTTTTTATTATTTGTTTATTTTGGAAGAAAAATTTTGACTGTCCTAGTCCACCTGGAAATATGGCGCAAATTCTCAGGGGTTAAAAATTGTGAAAATTCAAATGATGTTAGAAAGAATTAGAAAAATTCATCCCAAACAACAGATTCTCCATCCTGGCTAAAACCAATGAAGGTTAAATCGAGTCTAAGTTTTTAACAGCACTACACCTTTGCTCAAGATGTGGTTCCCACGACATTTGGAATACTTATAAAAATAAACTTTTTTTCTTGTAAGTTTGAAATCCATGGATACTCTCCTGAGCTACATATATGTAAGCAGGGAACAAATGACAGAGAATCAACCCCAACTGCTTTTCTTCAATTTGGAAACACTCCAACTGTGACACAATTGTGTATCTTCTGTAAAGAATTGTAGGGTGAAATAGGGTGAAATAGGTAAAAGAGCAAGATCAAGTGTTCTGCTACCAGCAACCTCCTTTGCGTGAATTTAAACAAATATTGATGTGTTTCCATGGTAATTCCTGTTCTGAATATCCTCCAGTTGTTTTTTTTAAATAAAAAAGGTTTTTCCTGTTTGTGCTTCAGCTTTAAACTTGTAAATATTTTCTGCCTTAGTGCACGTATCCTTCAGGAAAAGAAAGGAAAAAGGAAAGACCAAAAAGCAAAATTGGCTTCTTATCTCCCTCCTATCAATAACAGAGTTTAAGAGATGACTACTTGGGACAAGACAGCCTGAAGTTCGAAAAAGAAAACCCCAAAGTGCTATTTTTTTCCAACCCATCCCATGGGAAAAATCCAATAATCCCAACTGATGCACTGATAATTAAAGACTGGAATCTTTATTTCAGTCCCCCAAGATAGCTAATTGAAATTAGACCTCCAGCACAAGTTTATTTTGCCTTAGAATTCCCTTCTCTTTCCCTCTAGACTTCAACTGGTTTTAAACCAGTATGAGAACAGATCCACCAGTGGCTTGGTACCTCCAGGTAACCGACTTGGAACAGGTAATCTCAGAGACTTGGAGTGTCTCCCGGTTCTGAATATTAATCTTTGGCATGCATCCATTTCACCGTGCAATCTAGTGCTTCTCTATATTTATGTGAATGGAGAAAAGCAAATCCCAATTCAAAGCTTTAAGGCAGGTAATGCAGGGATGAGGTTCACATTATGATCTCTGAGAAATGGCTACAAAAGTTTGGGGGGCTCAGCAGATAAAACCCCTACTCTTGGGAACTAGAGACCCTTCCCCTCCCAATGTTTAACTGTCCTAGGATTTCACTAACAGTGAGGAGGCCGTGGTTAAAACAGCCTGGATTTCCTGGCTGTAACGCAGTGGCGCCAGGCTCCAAACATTAGCCTGATGTGTAACTTTGGGGAAGTCAAGTTTCCTTTGGGATTTTAATGTTCTCTGGAAATGTCATATCATCCAGCGAGACTGTTTGTCCAGGAGCGGCTCTTATGTGCACTTGACAGCTCAAAATGAAACCAGGGAATCAAAAGGCCCTTCAGAGGTCATATCTCTGAAATGAGGCCTAATTCAATTTAAATGGGATGAAATGAATTTTAGCATGGAAAATATCACCCGCCCTTTTTTTTTTTTTTTTCAAACTGTTTAGCTCAAATTANTTTTTTTTTTTTTTGCAAACTGTTTAGCTCAAATTATAATCCTATCTGTCCCAAAGGTGCTTTTTCCCCCCTCCCTTCTTCGAAAGGCAACTGGGCTTTCCTTGTTTTGCTTGAAGAGGTTTCGCTTCTCACCCGGGAAGCTTCTTCAGTTCTGGAGTCCAGTCCAGTCAGAGCTGAAGAAGCTTCTTGGATGAGAAGCAAAACCTCTTCAAAACAAAGGAAGTCCAGTTGCCTCTTGAAAAAGCACCTGTGGGGCCTGGACAACTGAGAATCTCCATAGACATCATCCTCTCACGTCAAGCCAAATCAGAGCAATGGTACAACTAACTGACCATTGGTTAGATGTTGGTGCTAGAGTCACAGCTGAAGGGGGAAAAAGTCATATAGATTATTCTGAAGGTCTTTGCTAAGCCATTTCCTTGTCTTTCTTCCTTTCTTTTTTTCCCCGCTAACACAATTTCCCTGGAACTCCTGACGTGTTTGCAACATGAATCAGCTCTGACTCCTACACAGCTGCAGGAATGAGGTTCTGTGTTGTATGATTGATCAAGCCTGAAGGCTTTATATGTCTGACACGGAGGTAGCAGAGATCATATATTTGAACCTTATGTCCCTCTTTTCACCTGTCTATAGAGCAGCTCCCTCATCAAAATCACCTTTTCTTGGTGCACTCAAGCAAATTGGGAAGGTGGAGTAGAGAAGGAGGAACAGAGATAATGTCGAAGTTCTTAAGGCAAGTTTACTCTGGACTGCCTCTGTCTTTCCTGCAGACAATGATTGGAAGGAAGCAACCTGGTGAAAGAGTAGGATTTACTGTACAACCCCTGTGCCGTTCCAGGAGGGGCATGCCTCACCCGCCAGGGACAAACAGACCCGCTCAAAGCAGGTTTAGAGAAAAAAAATGCCAGGGTTGTGGCAGCAGGAGGGGGAGCAATGCTGTTGGTTGAACTGAGACGGGAGCTGTTGTTCGGTTATTTGTTAGTTTGGCATGAAATCACCTTGGCAATATTCAGAAGGGAGATCGGCAAGACGGTTTTGAAGTTGGCACACGCTCAGGAACCTAAACAAGGCATCAGGGCAAGGCACCTCCTCCTCCTCCCCTCTCTAGAATTTTCTTTGCTGCTGAAAATGGCCTTTTCAGGAACGGTCAATCACAGTTTCTGATGTCGTTGGATTAGGAGCGCACTGAAAATAAGGGAGGCTACGAGCATTTGCGACTCTTTGAAAAAAACACGGTGTCATTCGGAGAATGCAACTCCTCGGTAAAATCCAAAGATTTAGGTCTTACAGCTTCTCCTGTCTGGGCTTATCTATCAGCTGTGATTAGCTACGGTAGCTATTGAGGATGAGTTTAAGTCTGGAGAAGGGGAGCCAGGGGGTTGAGCCAGACCAGTAGGGGAGAAGCTTTTCTCCTGCAGATTGTGGGGAGAACTGGAAATCTCAGACTGCCTTCCATGCTGATTCACTCCCCCAAAATAAAGATAGCTCAAAATTCATTCCCAGATGGTTCCAATATTTGCAGTGCTTCTTCCTGGCAACCAGGTCCAACCTGAGCCTGGTTTTCCTCTTCCATCTGGTTGCTTGGGCCCAACAATCCTGACATGATACTTGACTGTCTCTACCTCCAGCGCTGTCAATTCAAGCAGTTTCTGGCTCCTTTCCCAGGGACATTTTGACAGCTATTTAGATCTCGGATCCAGAGGAAATGGGATGGACAAGATAGTTCCTCACTTGTGGCACACACAGGCAACATCTTAAACCAACAGGTTTGCATTTGTAGACCCAAAGACCACAGATTCCAACACTTTGATTTCAAATGTACCAGGTAGAGAAAAATCCAGGGAGTGACAGAGAGTTGGGTTTGTCTTTTTTTTTCTTTCTTTCTCTCCTTCTTTCCTTCCTTGCTTCTTTTTTCTTTCTTTCTTTTCTTCATTCTTTCTTTTCTTTCTTTCCTTGCTTTTATTTCATTGTTTCCATTCTTTCTTTCCTTCTTTCTTTTTTCCTTCCTTGCTTTTTTCTTTTTCTTTCTTTCCTTCATTCTTTCTTTCCTTTCTCTTTCCTTCTTTCCTTTCCTTTCCTTCCTTCCTTCTTTCCTTTCCTTCCTTCCTTCTTTCCTTCCTTTTCTTTTCTATTCTTTCTATTCTTTCTTTTCTTTCTTTTTTGGTTAATTGCTTTGACTTCAACTTTGACGGAAAAGAAACACCTATTATCCCTGAACGTGTTTAGCTATTTCGGCAAAACAATTCTCAGCCTAATATCTGTATATTGGACTTGCCTTTCCATGAAGCCATTTATACTGCAATGTCTCCTGGAATGTTTTGCCACAAGTTAAATCTCCGGATGAAGGTGCTGTCATCCCTATCACCCCTCCTGATGAGTGCCTTAGCATATGTCTGAAGAAGTTTTTAGCCCACTCTGCTAATCAAAAGTTTTCAGAATGACATTTTCCTCTGATGTGGGAACAACATCCGCAAGTGCCTTTGTGCAAATGAACATGTGTGAAATCTATTTTCTACAAGCAAAGTCTAAAAAATGCTCAGCAGATCAGAACCAATGGAATAGGGAGCATCCATCTAAAAAAACCGTGTGAAGAACATTTCACTTTAAAGGCGTAAACACTGGCAAGCTGGTTGGGTTTTGTTTCGATATTGAATGATGGAAACGCCTTCAAGATAAAGATGATAAAAATCAAATTTCCTGGGAACTAATGATTCCACAATAGAAATTGAATTATATGCTCTTGAAAATAAACACAAACATGGACTTTTCGGTCCACAAGTAAGCTCATATATGTACATTTATTTGTTTAGTTACACATGGTTAAAAAAAGAGAGAGAGAGAATTATCTCAAGGGAATCACTCATAGCAAACATTAAATCAGGGAGGTGGTTTTTTTTCCCCCTAAGCCATCTATATTCCACAAATAGGTTGTAAATTTGGCTGTATGTGATGTATTGAACGGATATAGACTAGTAAACTCCTCTGGTGATCATCAGCTATTGGGGAAAGATTCACGAGCACACACAAAATGTTTCAATGCAACTTTGCTTCCATTGTGAAGGATAGCAGAGGAACCCCGTTTTGACAGATTTAAAGTCTCAGGTTACAAAATAATAAACAGCATTGCCTTCACTCACTCACTCACAGAGAGAGAGAGAGAGGGAAGGAGGGAGGGAGAAAAGAAATTCAAAAGGTCCTATTGAAAAAAAGATAAACATAAAAGAAGGACAAATCTCAATCAAACCAACCACAGTTTAGAGCAGGGCTCTTCAAACTTGGCAACTTTAAGACTTGTGAACTTCAACTCCCAGAATTGTCCCTTCAGTCATGATAGCTCAGGAATTCTGGGAGTTGAAGTCCACAAGTCTTAAAGCTGCCAAGTTTGAAGACCCTTGATTTGGAGAGGCGGAAGATTGTATCCCTAAGAAAGACAGATAGAAAAGAAGACAGGCCATGATAGTTTAAAAAGACCTGCATTACAAGTTAGGGACAGATATTAGATTTTCCATGGTTGAGAGTTCCTGTGTTAACTGGGTTACTTTCCTGGCCTTCCTTCACGTAATTCAGAGTGGCACACCAAATATCTCTATTTTGTCTTCATAACAAGCCTGCAAAGGAGGCCCGGGGGCAATTATAATGTGCTGTATCTAAAACTACATCAAATTTGCTTCCCCTGTACAAAGATAAGCTTGAAAGGCCCACCTTTGGGTTTGTTTCTGAATGCATACCTGAAGGAAAGGAAGGGAATTAAAATAATCCTTTCAGGTTTGGTGTAAAAAAAGACGCTTCACTTCTAAAATAAAGAGTTCCTGGAACTTAATCCATGCAGGAAGGGATGGTTTCTGCCACAGGAAGCGAGCTGATGCCAAATCGAGTTAGATGGTCAGATAGTCTGGCTCTGAGACTCTTCTGGGCCTCAAACCATCCATCCTTTTCACCTGGAGGTTTTGTACACACTCCGTCTGAACGCACAGATGTTCCGCTTCTAAATTATGGCCCGTTTTATGCCCAGGGTTGGATATGACAGGGAAGCACTGTTGTCTTGTTGAGAAAACATGGCATTCAGCCTGCGCCCTCAGCAAGCCACACTAAAACTGGAGTCCCAGAAAAGTAGCTTATAGATTATAAAAAGAACAGCCTCCAAGCTAATCTTACCTAGTGGTTAATTACAAATCCTCTAATGCCCTCAAAACAAACAAACAAACAAAAAATAGCTAGCCACTCCAGGAAAGCAGATAAAATTATTCCTTATCTCAAAACCTATCTCCTGCCGTCATCACCAACATGGATTACTGGAATGCTACTGAACTGTATACTTTTAAAAAAAAAAACCCACACCCATCAATACATGCCCAACTCAGACAAGAGCCAACGATTGGGGTGTGAAAAAAAAAAAAACCCCTATGTATTCACAACCGTCATTCTGTACCATAAACAAGCGAGGGAAAGAAAAAAATCCTATGGAAAAACAGGATTTAATCCCTTGCGTGTCTCTTAATAAATATCAAGCCACAGTGAGATCGTTATCAACCTCCTTCTCAAACCAAATTTTGTGACCTATTTTTTTTTTTTCCCTTCTAAAGCTGAGTACGGTGCAACAAAGGGCCCTGGAGTCCTGGAGCCTCCCCAAAAAAGCAGTTTTGCAATGATTACAGCAACAAAAGTAAAGAAATAGAAAAGTAATAACTGATCAGGCAAGAGGGTGGTGAAGATGAAGCAATTGAGCAATTCTGTAGGAATTCTTGCTACACAGCCAGATCTTCAGGTGGCCGGGGAAACAGATTCCAATTTCAGGAAACGAATTCCAATTTCGCCATATCTATTTCCCCCAAACAGACCAAATTTCCAGATTTTGACACTAGCTGATATTTAGTTTCATGGAACACATGGACGAAACTACGCACAAAGGCGCCCTTGTTTAACCATCAAATAAGCAGGTAGAATCTGCCAGATTGTTTCTGCGCAATGTAATCTTGTTCTACAATCCTGCCAGATTGGCTTTTTCCAGGAAATTTCATTGAGCTCCTCACAGGGAATTTTTTTCCCAACTTCTGACAACCACAACCTCACACTCTACGCCTTCTCCTAGTTTCCCAGTGGTCCTTTTTCGACAACGCAATGCCTGAATTTGCTTACTCCATCCTCTGGGAGTGAGGCTAAGAAGACCTGAGAGAGCTTTGGGGAAGAAAAACAAATTTCAGAGAAAGGAAGATTGAAATTATAAAATTGTGAAGCTATTAGCTGTCATCTATGGATACTTCTAAATGAGACTGAGGATTTTCTTGAAGGAGCTTTGGCCCTTTCCAAAATCAGTCCTTCGTGGCTCTCTGCAAAAAGCAATCACTCATCATTCACACTTGTTCTTCAGTATGAAAATGTTTCACCCTAATTGCCAAACTCACAGGTTGCATTTGTCTCCAGTGGAAGGAACATCTGAAGGTTTCTACCTAAAAAATATGATGGCAACTATGTTCCACGAAGCCCCTCCTGAATAAATAAGCTTAGACATACCCTCCAAAGGTTTGAGGATGGCTTCCAGACAGATATATATCTCAAGACCTTTTGTTTTTCATTTATCACAATATAATTTCCAGTTCCAATCTCTCCTAGAATAAAAGGATATCTTTTTCTTTTAGTTAGTGGACGTATCGAAGGGGAGACAAAATGATCATGAGTAAAATATTTTAAAAAGTGTAGAGACAAAAGATTTTCCTCCTCTGCTGCTCCTTTAAGACCTCCAGTTAACATGGTAGCCAGAAAATGCAGGATGAATGAAAGAATGGTGGTTGGGTAGTGCATGAAACTCACTCTTCAATATGTCTCAATGACATAAACATAGAAGCTTTTAAAAAGAGGACCCTCAGCAAATCCACGACCTCACTGCATCCTCCCAAGGATTCTTGGTCACACTGCCTTAGTTATCTTTGTGGGGGAAAGCCACTTTCCAACAGACAGGTACTGCAGCCTCCAAAAAACCCAGTGCAACCCTAGGCTACATTAATAGAGGGATAGAATCAAGATCATGTGAAGTGTTAGTACCACTTTATAAGGCCATGCTTGGAATACAGCATCGAGTTTTGGTTGCCACAACGTAAGAAAGATGTTGAGACTCTGGAAAGAGTGAAAAGAAGAGCGACAAAGATGTCAATGGAGTTGGATGCTAAAATATATGAAGAATGGTTGCAGGAAATGGGGATATCTAGTCTAGAGAAAAGAAGGGGACACGATAGTAGTGTTTCAATATTTGAGGGGCTGCCACAAGGAAGAGGGAGTCAATCTATTTCCAAAGCACCTGAAGGCAGGACAACAAGCAGTGGATGGAAACTAAGCAAGAAGAAAAGCAATCTAGACTTAAGGAGAAATTTCCTGACAGTGAGAAAAATAAACCAATGGAATGGCTTTGCCTTCAGAAGTTGTGGATGCTCCATCACTGGAGGTTTTTAAGAAGAGACTGGACAATTTAGCAAGGTCATCCAATACATCATTATACATATTATAATGGTGGCGAGAATAGCCTTCGCACAGGGATGGAAAAAAGAAAAGATACCATCTGAAGAAGACCTGATAGAAAAAATAATGGACTGTGCAGAAATGGATAAATTCAAAGCGGAACTAAACGGCAAAAATGACTCGGATTATTACGTGGTTTGGGATAGGTGGTACAAATGGGTGGAAGATAGAAATAAGAATTGATGTTTAGATATATGTATTAATAACAACACAAATGCTGTTAATGTAAATAGAAATTTGTAATTTTGTTTTTAAAAAATGAAATAAATATTTTTTTTAAAAAAAGAAGAGACTGGACAGCCACTTGTTTGAAATGGTATACAATCCCAAGCTTGAGCAGGGGACTGAACTAGAAGACCTCCAAAGTCCCTTCCAGTTCTGTTATTGGAAGGTTTAAAAAGGCATAGAATTTATACATTTTAGGAAACAAATTTTAGTGATGTCTTTGGAAGGTTCCCCACAGCAGAAAAATGACGCAGAGGAATATTTTTCTGAAAAGAAGAGGTTGAGCCCTCGCTAGAAAATTAAATATTTTTTTAGCAGACAGAAAAATATGTTGTGCTCAGCATATGCTGTGGAAAAAAAATGCATATCTTCATCTTACTACAAAATCCCATTTGATGTGTTGTGGCACGAAAGTGTTTTTCACTGCATTTTTACAACATGATCTCATGTACCCTGCAAAATGGGGTACGCCCAAAACAGCAGGTATTTTATGGGATACATGCACAGCAAATATATACACAATTAATAAAAAGGAAAAAAAACACAGTGAGTATTGGTAAATATTTAAATCAACAGGCATCTGTGCCAGCTCCACTCCCTGAGAAGTTTGCAACATATATGCAGAAAAAATTTAGGAGCCAGCAAAATGTTTTAGGAACCACCTATGAGAAGAAACTGGGTGTTTGACCTCTATAGGAACACAGGTTCCCACAACTTGGTTTAAAACTTTGAATTATATTGTTTGTTATCTCTGAAAAGAAGGCTGAGATTTAATGATGGCTGATATATGGAAAGCCAGAGCAAATTAAGCATCCATCCGCCATGTTGAAAAGCAAACTCAAAACACAGCTGTCTCAAAGAAAGAAAGCTAACATATCTTTTACAAAAGAAAAACTTGAGAGGTCCTGAGTGACTAGACCACCAAATCTAACGGGCATGTTCACAAGTTGCAAGCGTACCCCAATTGATTTGCTAAGGTGTGATAGTTGAACTGATGGACTATAGAAGAAATGTCAAGTGATTTTGGGTCCTGCACATAGTTAATCTGCAATCAGTTTTAAATATCAAGCACAAAATGTGGAAGGAACTCATAAGAACAAGGACTTTTTAGTTACTGGATTACTGTCTCCTTCTGTTGAAGAGCTGAGCTCTGATAATCTAATTTGAGAGTAGTGCTAATAGATTATGTTTTGCACAGACAGATCTCCAACTCAAACCTTAACACCCACAGTTAGACAAACGAAGCCATCATATCCTTTGCCACTCAAGAGCAGACAATTGGAAGTCCCTGGCCTCAAAGCACAACTCACCTCATACCTGGCCCATCTGGGGAACACCTTTTGTTCAGAGTCAAAATAACTCCAACTAAAAGCACTTCCTAAAGCATCATATTTTCTGCCTTCAGAAAATAGCAATGGGCTAGAAGGAAGAAAAACACCAACACTTGGAGTTTTTCCCCACCGTTGAGGACGCGGGTAAAGAATTCAAAAAGACAAAAAGAAAAAAAGACAATAAGTTTGTAGAAAAAAAGATTAAGATTTTTTTTTTAATTCTGAGCCACCCAGAGACACAGGTGGGAAAAAAAACAAGGAAGGAAGGAAGGAAGGAGAAAGAAAGAAAGAAAGAAAGAAAGAAAGAAAGAAAGAAAAGGAAGAAAAAGAAAGAAAAAAGGAAGGAAGAAAGGAAGGAAGAATGAAAGAAAAAGAAAGAATGAAAGAGGAAGGAGGGAGGAAAAAAAGAGAAGGAAGGAAGGAAGAAAAAGGAAGGGAAGAAGAAGGGAAGGAGGGAGGGAAAGATAAGGAAGGAAGACACTCCTTTGAATATCACTGGACTACAACTCTCAAGCTAATGACATTTCAACAATATTGGAAGGGTCATGTATTACATTAACCATCCCCACCAGGAAAAGTTTTGGAAGCTAAAGAGTAAGGTCAGGCTGTGGTTCAGCATATTAGTTGTAGTAAACCTATTTATCTGGAATGCAGACTAGTAAAAGGGTTAGGGTTAGGTATCTAGCTGGTCCAAAATTACATCCTTGTACACAACAAACCATCAAACTCTAAATGAGTTGTTGTAAGTCAAGTGGCACACAACTTTCCTAATTATAAAGGCAAGTAAAGATTTTGTTCCTTCTAATAATGCACAACCCCAACTGTGTCCAATAGCCAGGATCCTTTCTTCAGAAATTATAACTTTCTGAGCTAGGGATAAAGATAGTTTTCTTGACAGGAAAAAGAAAATCACCTCCAAAGTTGTTTGCAACATGCATTTCAGTTCAGGACAGGACCAAATTCTTCACCTGCCCTCAGTGCCATCCAGGTTGGCTCCTCTGACTTCCTCTCCAATCCCTGGGGCTGCTTAAATGTTGAGAAGTTTATAAAGGAAAGAAAAAAATTCTTTTTTTCTAAGAACAATCATCGATAGTCGGTTAGCTTACACAAAAAAGGGCGTGTTGCCACAGGGAGACTGAGCAGCCATGGAAACGAGAAGCCCTTTCAGTTAGCCCAGGTGAAAACAGAAGCTTTACAGAACACATTATTATTATTATTATTTTAAAAGAGTCACCAAGAATGGCAAAGGGAGTAAACGCAGAGCAATGTAAACACAACACTTGGGAAAGAGTTACAAAAAACCAGTGTTTCTTTCTCTTTCTCCCTCTCTCTCTCTCTTTCTCCCTCTCCCTCCCTTTCTCTCTCTCTCTTTTTCTCTCTCTCTCTCTTTTTCTCTCCCCCTTCCTCCCCCTCTTTCTCTCTCTTTCTCTCTCTCTGCCCCTCTCTCTTTCAACCTCCCCCTCCCTTCTCCTCTCTGTCTCTCTCTCCACCTCCCCTCCCTCTCTCTTTGGGTTCAAAGAGTGCTCCATAGTGAGAGGTTTGACACCAACAGCCCAATATGGACTTCTGTCACTTCAGCAGGCTAATTATTTCACCAGATACAGAAGTTTATCAGTCTCCCCTTGAAGCACAACCTTAAACCCTCTTGGGTTTCCGTTTTGCCAGAAATGAACTAGCCTCATGTCAGCCAGAGTTACGCAGGGCAGCCTTCAGCCCAGCTGTGAACATGGGCCAAACCTTTTGCACACTGTTACCTGACAAGCACCCATGCTCTTTGGCCTGTTGTTAAATTACATTTCAAGCATGCAAAGATTTGCCACATTTGCTCCGTACAACTTGAGCCTCCTTAGGGTACTAACAAGGTTTGCCAGGGTAAACTGGTTAGAGAAGAATTGACAACAAACATGGCAAGGAAGGAGGGAGGAGAAAGGGAAGGAGGGAAGGAAGGAGAGATGGGATCAATGGAAATGAGGGAAGGAAGGAAAAAGGAAAGGAAGGAGAGATGGGATCAATGGAAGTGAGGGAGGGAGGGAAGGAAGGAAAAAGGGAAGGAGAGATGGGAGGGATGAGATTAATGGGAGGGAAGGAAGGAAGGAAGGAAAGTTTAGCAGAAGATACCTTTAAAGTGCATGATGGTGGGGAGAACTGCCCAGTTTAAAAACACATTTGCAGTTTTTCTAAAATACAGTATACCTATACATAATTTGAATCAGAAAGGGCTTAACAATGAACACATGTCACCTGAGCAACAAAGAAACTGGTCTGTCTGTCCTTGTGTTAGTATTTAACAAACACCCACTTTCAATTGTGTGCTGCGCGTTTGTTGTGGCCAGAACAATTCCTTCGATGAAGAAATCTGAAATGGTTTGTTGAGATAGACAGATACAGATATAAAGCAATCATCTGCTGGGATTGATACCTTTTAAAACAAGGCCTGTCACAAAAGAGACAGTAACTATTGGGAAGAAGGGAAGAAGTAACGTAACTTCCTTGGTCAGGAAACCCAAACGGGAGAGAAAAAAAAACAAAAACTGAATATCAACAATATCTTTCAATAAGTGAACGTCTTGCAGCTGGGCACATATGGGGCAGGGGAAAGCTGTTTTTTAAAGGCTGCACTTGGCACCTTGGAAAGCAAAAAAAGAATCCAGGCAGCCTTTCTCCTCAACGTCATAAAAGCCACTTGTGAACTTCCCAAGAAGAAGCAGCGGCCAGCTCAACTCAACCAAGAAACTAAAACAAATGCGAAGAAGAGGAAAATGGCACGTTTTTTTTTTTAAAAAAAAACAGTTATCAGGTTTCAAAGGAAAGATGGGGGGGGGAGCTGATTTTTAAGTCTTCTCCCTCACCTGGATTTTGGAAGTTGCTTTCTGAAAATGGGTCTAACTGCCTGCTTTGACAAGGAGCAATTTTACGGGACTTCCAATCAGCTCCTAAGTATTCATCTTAACCTAGCAACGTCAGGGACTAAATCTGAACTTTCGAAGTGAGAAAGTATATTCCTTACTGCCAAGTCAGGATTCCCAAGCTGTGACCCCAGGGGGGTCTTGGTAAGTGTGCCAAAAAGAGAGCAAAAAAAATAAATCAATCTAGCTTCACGACTTGAAGCTTTCAAGAAAAGACTTGGATTGCTCATTTGTCAGAAATGGTGTCAGGGGGTTGGACTAGATGACCTACAAGACCCCTTCCAACTTTGGTTCACTGGTAAATCTTCTGTTATTCCCTTTCTGTTTTCATTCACTTCTAGTTCACATCGCTGTGGAATGCAACCGGCTAACCATCTTGAAGAATCAGCGTATACACTCCAGGTTGGGAGAAGATGCGAACTCAAGGGACGCGACTCCAAACTTGATTGCAGAAAATATGACTTCTGCAACAGAGTGGTCGATGCCTGGAACGCCCTACCCTGACTCCCTGGTTACAGCCTCAAACCCTCCCATTCCTAAGAGGTCCTTCAAGGGGGTGTGCATAAGTGCACCGGTGTGCCTACCGCCTCTGTCTTACTGTCCCCGTTTATCTGTATTTATCTCCTTTGTTCTTGTTTATGTTCATACCTGCACTTGTTATCCTGTACATGTTTGACAAATGGATAAAATAAATAAAAATAAAGGTGAGCAGCTGAAAAACTGGCCCTCCACAGATCCTCTTTCTAAGCAAGGCTGCCTAAAACACGGCAGAAGTAGGAGGGCTCCATCCTTCAAAGCCGCAAGGACCAGAGAGGCAGCAGGGTGGAGAAGAGGAGGGGGCTGCAGCCCTTCCTGCATCGACCTCCCAAACTCATTCAAATATTTCCCTTTCTTCCTTTAATTTAATGTCCCCCATAACTCATCTGTCCCCAAAGATAATCAATAGAGCCCGTAATGAAAATTTGAGCCATATTTTATGAGTCGCTTGCAGGAGAAAGGACCTCATCAGCAGGACTTAGCCTTGGCGTCCAGCAGCGCTTCTAGCTCAAGGGCCATGGCTCTCTCTCCCCCTTCCCAGTTCTCGGAAATCTTTCCACCAAGCCTCAACATGGAGGGGGTTCTCCTCCCACTGACCTATTTCAGCTGGGAGCTCAGCCTTTGTGCTTCGGAGTGGCACGGGGAGATAGCCAGAATGGCTTCTTCTCCCACCAAGCTACGTGGGAGGGAGACGCCAATCCTCCTTGCCAACCAGGAAACCGGGCATCTAATTCAGCACCGTCTACCTGAACTCCTGAACAGTCAAGAGAGGATACAAGAGAGTAGCTGCATCATTCGAGTCCCTACTCTCCCCTCCCGCCCCCCAGGTATGGCGAGCCCTGGATCGGGGCTCAACAAGTAACTTCCCAATGATGCCCCTCAACAAATTGCATTAATCCAGATGCAAAAGAAGATGATTGCTTTTAGAACCTCAACGGAAGGGGAAGGCATCCGAAGTGTGCCTCAAATGCATGTTGACTGACTCCGCCTTATTCTGGCAGGCCCAAAACAGCTTTCTCTTAAATTCAGGTATGTGTGTGTGTGTCAAGTGATGAATCCCCACCACTAGTCCTTTCTCAGCTGAGAGGAAGGAAACCACTACATCAGGTGTTGTCATGCCCTTGTTGGAGTCTGATTCTGAGGGGCAGATTGAGCAACTGACTGGGGGTAGGTATGTGTCTCCGGTGGCTGTGGAAGAAACAGGGGAAGGGCACAGTCCAGCTGGGCATTCAGAGAAGACCCAGGCCCATTCCCTCTTCATCCTAGAGCACACAGGGAGGAACGGAGAAAGGAGCAACATGGCTTATGGGAGAGAAAAGGGCCCTGATCCCTTTCATTAGCTGCAGCTGAGAGAACAGGATATAAGAAGTAATCTTTGCTGGAAGCAAAGCCTGTATTATTTTTGTTGAGGCTTATCTGGGTTTTGATGTCCTCCCAACTGTGTGTGCTTCTTTATCTTTCGGAAGTCTACAATTTATTAAACTGGCCTATCATGTTAATTACTTCAGTGGAGTTTGTGTTGGGTTTTTTTATTTCTAATTTATCTGTACTTTGGGTTCAGACTGCATTTCTTCCCTTTGTAGGCTGTTTTGGAAGAGTTTGATCTCCAGGCGAAGATAACTGGACAGTGGAGGCCAAGTTGGAGGAATTAAAGGGACTTTACCCATTTCTGTGACTATCTTGCTCTTGGAAACAAGAAGGGGCAAGAACATTGGAAGTCCCGTTTCTCCAAAAGGAGACTCTTTGGCCACTGTCTATCTTGCTTGACCGCCAGCAACAAGTCCTGTGTTCCTGTTTCCACCACTTGGGACTTGCTCAAGGACCGGCCAAGGAGCAAACTTTCTGACAATGAAACAGAGGCTCGACTAGCAATGACAGAGAATCGATCTCTATGGATCTGTTGTCACTGAATCTTACTGGCCATTAATTCAGCTAAATCTGGCTTGCTGAGTGCTCTCCAGGCTTTCAGCCTTGACCTGGAACGAGGCGGCCTATAAGGGCACCATGTTGAAAAAGCTGGTTTTATTTAAGTGAGCGTGTGTGCTTTCATTTGGTGGCTACCATTGTTACATCTGCTATTCATTTCCCCATCTCCTTCCACCAAATCTCCCTTTCTTGTAGCTGCAAGCGGCGCCAAGCCAGATGTAACAAGGCTATTGTTTGAATGTCTGCTCTGTTTATGTATACAGGGGCGTGTGTGTGTGTATATCTGTGTGTTACTTACTCTAATAGAGAAATAAGCTAGCAGGAATCTACTGAAGGCTTTCCTCCCACAATGACTTGCTCCAGTTAATTTTATTTACTCTTGGCTTTGATACTGGGAATAAAAACAGGGATGGCAGGAAGGGAAGTCCACCCTTATCCTGGCTCACCTGACCTTTTGTGTTTCTTCACTCATGAAGACACACAACTGCAAAGACTTCCTGCATGACTGTCACTGGTCCGAAATTTCACCTGCGACAGCTAACCCTGATTACGAGCCTTTTGCATGTTTTTTTTTAAAAAGGTTGCACTCGCTGATAAATATGCAGCCCAAAAAACTAACACGATCCTTGCTTGTATCAACAGAGGCCTCGAATCAAAATCACGTCAAGTATTAGTACCGCTATATAAATCCTTAGTAAGACCACATCTGGAATACTGTATCCAGTTTTGGTCACATTACAAAAAAGATGTTGAGACTTTTGGAAAAAATGCAGAGAAGAGCAACTAGGATGATTAAAGGCCTGGAGACTAAAACATACGATAAACGGTTGTAGGAACTGGGCATGGCTAGTCTGGGGAAGAGAAGGACCAGGGGAGACAGGATAGCCATATTTCAACATTTGAGGGGCTGCCATAAAGGAGAGGAGGGGGTCAACGCATTTTCCAAAGCACCAGAAGACAAAAAACCATGGACGGAAACTAACCAAGGATAGAAGCAACCTGGAATGAAGGAGAAACTTCCAAACAGTGAGAACAGTTAATCAGTGGAATGGCTTGTCTTCAGAAGTTGTAAGTGCTTCATTACTGGAGCTTTTTAAGAAAAGACTGGACAGCCACTTGTCTAGAATGGTATAGGATCCCCTGGTTGGACTAGAAGACTTCCAAGATCCCTTCCAGCTCTATTCTGATTGAAATAGAGATATTGGGTACTGGATACCTCACCATTGCAACAAAAACCACATCTATTGAAACAAAAGCCACATCTAGTGAAGAGAAGGACCAGGGGCTTCCACAGAGAGGATGAGGGGGTCAAGCTATTTTCTAAAGCACCTGAAGGCCAGACAAGGAATAATAATGGATGGAAACTGACCAAGGAGAGGTTCAACCTGGAAATAAGGAGAAACTTTCTGACAGGGAGAACAACCAACCAAGTTGCCTTTGGAAGTTGTGGGAGCTTCATCCCTGGAAGCTTTCAAGAAGAGATTGGACTGCTATTTGTCAGAAATGGTGCAGGGTCTCCTGCCTGGGCGGGGGGGTTGGACTAGATGACCTACAAGGTCCCCTCCAACTCTGATTATCTGTTATCTATGGTTCTATTGCCCAGGATAACAGCTCTGGTCCCTTCATCATGCTGTGCCCGTAATACATTAGATGTTGCTTCCTGCAGAAGACACCTCTTCAGAAACAAAGCCTCTGGGAGCACCAACAAGATCCATTGTTTAAAGTGACAAGTTGGCCAGCACTCCATCCCCAGAGCAATCTAATAGCTTTTGCTCGTCTAAAAAGCAAAGAAAGTAAGTGACTTAGTGCTCAAAAGGCAGCTCTGCCATCACATCTTAGCACAAGAGGTTCAATCTTCCCCTTCTTCTCCAACAGCATGAAATCAAGGGCCTCTTGGCCTGCATAAGCCACTCCGGATTGCAGGATGAAAACAGTGGGAACACCTTTCCCTCCAGTTGTTAGTCTTCCTTCATCCGACCTGTGCTATAAATATCTCCAAATTGGGCTCAGTCAAGAGCCAAGCTCTGCCTCCACCTATATGATTTTGCATCTCCTCCTTAATCCTCCTTCAGGAGGACTTCTCAGCATGCAACTGGAGCAAACTCTGGATTTTATGCCTGTCTCCTTCCTGGGCCCAACTACATGCCCTCCTGAGCTTCTTCCCCACATGACCATTAGCATCCAATCTCCTCTGGAATTTGAATCTCCAGCTCCTGAGGAATGTCTAAATTCAGATTAGGTATTGTCATTTTTTTTTTTATTGTGAGCACATTGGCCCACATTGAAAATGAAATTCTGTTGCCTGCCCTCAAAAGAAAGAATTTAGCCATACACATACGTAACAGCACATACATATACACATGCTACATACATACATACATATCTCCACATCTCCCCATCTCTGTCTCTGTGTCTGTGTGTCTGTGTCTCTGTCTGCTGTCAGTCTATCTATATCTATATCATCTATATCAATCTCTATCCCTATCTATCTACCTACCTACCTACCCACCTACCTATCTATCTATGGTAAAGGTTCCCCTCACACAAACCTGCTAGTAGTTCCCGGCTCTAGGGGGTGGTGCTCATCTCCATCGCAAAGCCGAAGAGCCAGCGCTGTCCGAAGACGTCTCTGTGGTCATGTGGTCGGCATGTCTAAACACCAAAGGCACATGGAACGCTGTTCCCTTCCCACCAAAGATGGTCCCTATTATTCTGCTTGCATTTTTTAATGTGCTTTCGAACTGCTAGGTTGGCAGAAGCTGAGACAAGTAACAGGAGCTCACTCTGTGACGCGGCGCTAGGGATTCGAACCGCCGAACTGCTCCACAAGCTCAGCATCTTAGCCACTGAGCCATTACATCCCTGTATGTATGTATGTGTATGTGTGTGTGTGTGTGTGTGTGTGTGTGTATATATGTTTTTTTAAGTTTTCGCGAGTACCCACATGTGTGCTGTTCAGCTTCCTTCGGGTATTATCCCACGTCATTGTAGTGCTTTTAAAGTTGTAGCAAAGTTTCAGCAGAATCTCATCTGCCATCATCAGACTTCTTTATAGATAAACACAATAATGACAAACACAGATGAACACAATACTGATGGTGGCAGATGAGATTCTGCCAAAACGTTGCTACAACTTTAAAAGCACAACTGCAATGACGTGGGATAATACCCGAAGGAAGCTGAACAGCACACATGTAAGTACCCGCGAAAACTTAAAAAAAAACACACGTGTGTGTGTGTGTGTGTGTGTGTGTGTATACTTGAGAGTTCACTAGGAGCTATCCTAGTTCTGATAATAATGAATGTTATCCACTAAACTTCAGGCGCATGAATCAAGCTCAACCCATCCCAATCTGGCAAGTGAGATGCCATCCTTACATACCAAGGACACCTGGGGGAAAATTTAACTAGCCACTGAGGAGAGCCAAGGCAGGCGCAGAAAAACAACTTCTTTTAAGAAAATATGTGTCAGAGTCAAAGCAAAGCACAGTTAAATGGAACAGATCAGTCTCTGCCCAACTAGCTGTCCAGTAGTGGAAGCTTCGAACCAACATCCAGCTAAGGCGAGAGGTCAATCACCGGTAACTGAGTTGAAACATGCTTGGGATAAACATAAAAATTTTAAAAAATAAATTTTAAAACCTCCAAAGGCAGACTCAATGGACTCTACTAGGTCTTTTTCTGCAGTCAGTTTTCCATGTTTCAGCTATAACTTGTTGAACAGATGAAGAAATGGATAAGACGCTTTGCATGCTGAGTTCAAGATTTCCTTGATTCTCTCAATTGGCCTTTTTTGGAAGACCGTGGCTGTACATTTGGTCTTGTTTAGAGATAATATTTGCAACAATTCTGTTTTAATATATATATAAGTGTATGTAATAGAGAGGGGGAGGAAATCAAAGACAGTGCATCCAACCCATAATTTATGCAGGCAAAAGTCAGAGAGAGAGAAAAAAAAAATAGTTCACAGGCTTTAGAGCAAGAGAAGCAGATATTTGGACACCCAGGTGAGGCAGGTGCACGTGTGGGAATTTTGGGGCACACCCAAAGGAGCCCCAATTTTGCTGGCAGAAACACAAAGGGGCAGGAAATTCCTAGGAAAGAGCCAGCTCTTTTCCCTCCACCTGTTGGGAGACACCCACATGACCTCCGTCACACCTTAATCTTTCCTGGACGAATCATTGGCTTCATGATGCTTGTTAAAGCTTCATTTGTACAGGGAATATTTCTCAGGAAAAGGCAGGATCGTGTGGGCTCACCTGATGTTAGGCATTTTAATATTCCTAATCCAACCACAAAGTCCTTCTCTGTGAAGGAATCCTCCTTCAGCTTTTAAAAGACAACCTCATGGGATCCACTAAATATGAGCAAGATTTTTAAGTAATGGTGATCTTTCCCCTTTGAAGAGAAACACTTCCGGGACGACAGATACCGGTACAACTTAAGGGGAAGGAAGGAAGGAAGGAAGGAAGGAAGGAAGGAAGGAAGGAAGGAAGGAAGGAAGGAAGGAAGGAAAGAGAAAACACCCACTCCCAAGAGGGGTGTGCATAAGTGCACCAACATGCCTACTGTCCCTGTCCTATTGTCCCCATTGATTTGTACCTATTTCCTATATTCCTACTCATGTTTATACTTATACTTATTATCTTGTAAGCGATTGATAAATCAAATAAATAAATAAAATAAAAAATAAAGGAAGAAAGGAAAGAAAGAAGGGGGATGAAGGAGAACAGGGAAGGGGAAGGAAGGAAGGAAGGAAGGGGGAGGAAGGAAAACAGTGGAGGAAAGGAAGGAAGGATAGAAGGAACGAAGGAGGGAGGGAGAGAGAGAGGGAAATGAATGGAGGGAAAAGAGAAAAGAAGGGAGGGAAAGGAAGGAAGGAAGGAAGGAAGGAAGGAAGGAAAGGAAGGGAGAACATACCCACTTCCAAGAGGTCTGTAGGGGATGTGCATAAGTGCACAATCGTGCCGACTGCCCCATCCTATTGTCCCCATTTATTCCTACCTGTTTCCTGTATTCTTACTCATGTTTATACTTATACCTATTATCTTGTAAGCAATTGACAAATAAAATCAAATAAAATGAGAGCTTTTATTTTTCATCTGATTGTTTCCAGTTGGCCCAGTTTTGAAACAACCCCCTATTTCTAGGTCTCTGGTTCTCTAATGAACACTGCGTTAAGGGCAGATCCTAATGCCCTCGGTCACCGGTTCGAAATAGTTGCACCAGAAGAAAAAACCCTATTCCAGATTATAATCACTCCATCCGAATAGTCCTCCACATACAACCGTTCATTTAACAACAGTTTGAAGTTACAACAGCCTCAAAAAAGTGACTCACGGACCGTCCTTGACGTTACAACCGCTGCACCCTTGCCACCAACCCCGTGGTCACGGGATTGCAATCCGGGTGGCTTGGCAACTGGCTCACACTGATGATGGCTGACATGCCTTGAGGTCAAGTGATCTTGATTTCTGACTTTCCCCAACGACTTCCGACAGACAAAATGATTGGGAAAAGCTGGATGCACTTAACAAGCTCATTATTCACTAAACAACCATGGTTAAAAATTGATGTAAAATGGGGTCTGGCCATGTGATGAGTGATTTGACAAATGCCATCTCCTAGTGATTGAAATGTGGTCATAAGCGGAGGATTACCTGTATACTATACACTCCTCCATTTCTGCCTGCTGTCGGGATTCCAGCAATTGCCCTAATTAAATCATGATAACAGATAATCAGAATTGGAAGGGATCTTATAGGTCATCTAGTCCAACCCCCACCCAAGTGGGAGACCCTACACCATTTGTGACAAATGGCAGTCCAGTCTCTTTTGAAGGTCTCAAATGATGATGCTCCCACAACTTCTGTTCCATGGGTTGATTGTTCTCACTGTCAAAATGTTTCTCCTTATTTCCAGGTTGAATCTCTCCTTGGTCAGTTTCCATCCATTGTTCCTTGTCTGGCCTTTGGGTGCTTTAAAAAATAGCTTGACCCCCTTCCTCCTCTCTGTGGCAGCCCCTCAAATATTGGAAGACTGCTATCATGTCTCCTCTGGTCCTTCTCTTCACTAGACTAGCCAAACTTCTGGAGCTAAACTTCAAAAAACTTCAAAGGATTTATTAGAGGCGACATACTGGCCCTGCCCTGTATGAAGCCAACGGTGGTATATGTCATTTACAGTCCCCTGTGACCCTTTCCTCCCCCCCCCCTATTCCTGTGTCATAAATCAGATTCTCCAATTGAGCACCTTCATGGGCTGGGTGTCATCATTCACATTCTCCAATTAAGTATATTTGCAGTCAAAAGCTCTGGTAGTTTAGTTACAATCTTTTAAAGATGTTTGGTACTCACTGAATCAAGCTGCTCTGGAGTAATTAACACCACCTCACCAGAAAATTGGAACTAGAAAACAATATGCCAGCGATGATCAGGATCTCCACCTCTGGAGTCAGAGATGGAGAGGGCCTCCTCCTCCCCCTCCTCTTAGCTTTTCTAACTTTCTTTTCCATGCTCCGTGCTCTATGGCCAGAGGAGTGGGGAAAGGAAAAGGAAAGAGAGTTCAAGTGCCTGGAAAAATGCTTGTTCACACTGGGCTTCTTTTCAGGAGCGTGGCAGGGTGAAGGCTTGGCTGGAGCAAAGTGGTTGGGTCTGTGCCAAGGTCAGGGAATTGTGAGGGAAGACCGATGACTCAGCACAAACCAAGGGCAGGCAGACGGAAGACGGCAGGAGGAAACATTAGACGGCACCTGTAAAGTGGCGCAAACGTGTCTGTCTCGATCCAGGTGGCCCTCAATGACTCTCGAAAAAGAATGCAAATAACCAGCTGTCTGCAAGGAGTATAAATCCTTCCATTCCCCACCATCATAAAGTCAGAGCTGAAGAAGCTTCTTGGTTGAGAAGCAAAATGTCTT
>BHFT01028816.1:41295-74966 GCA_004320025.1 Laticauda laticaudata
AAAAAAAAAAAAAAAAAAGCACCTTTGGGATCTAGAGTTATTTTAAAAGGAAGGAATGTCAGAGAATGAAGAGTTTGGGATTTCAGATGCTGCTGGACATACTGATAGAGAGGACATCCCCTGGCTAATGTCAGGTCAGTCTATTTTCCAAGGCACCTGAAGGCCAGACATGGAATAATGGATGGAAACTGATCAAGGAGAGATTCAACCTGGAAATAAGTGAGAACAATCAACCCAGGGAACAGAAGTTGCCTTTAGAAGTTGTGGGAGCTTCATCCCTGGAGGCTTTCAAGAAGTTTCTTTCCTGTTACAGGTGTTCTTCAAGCCATTGATTCAGCATCCTCCTTCTTCCCTGCTGTCCAGAGAAAAGAGCCACGCATAACCAATGGCTCACTCACACACATAGGTTCCCTTCGCGCATATGTGCTCGTCGTTTCTGGATGTAGGGGGCGGTGCTCACCTCCGTCGCAAAGCCGAAGAGCCAGCGCTGTCCAAAGACGTCTCTGTGGTCATGTGGCAGGCAGGACTAAACACTGAAGGCGCACAGAACGTTGTTCCCTTCCCACCAAAGGGGTCCCTATTTTTCTACTTGCATTTTTATATGCTTTCAAACCGCGAGGTTGGCAGAAGCTGGGACAAGTAACGGGAGCTCACTCCGTTTCGTGGCGCGAGGGATTCGAACCGCCAAACTGCCGACCTTTCTGATTGACAAGCTCAGCGTCTTAGCCACCGAGCCACCGCATCCCTCCACACACATACACAAGTATAAAGAGAAGCAAAGATCCCTTAAAAAAATTCCATAAAACCAAAGCTGGCACCTTGGGATCGATCCATCATGCTCCCTGCCTACTCCAAAGGGTTGTGGGAGAAAATCTGTAGAGGCCTTTCCCAGCCTTTTGCTCTCCAAAAATGCAAGAGCTGATATTCCAAGAATCTCCAAGGAATTGCAGGCCTTAAGACACCTGCTTAGGGAAAAGCCAATGTAGGGAGCTGGAGAGCTCTGGCATGGAAATCCACTGACCTTAATACAAGTTGGACATGAGGAACCAAAATCCCTTCCAAGAGATGTGTTTGGAATTTGTTCCCATGAGATTCGGCCCTGCATTCTCAGTCAAGTTGAAAAGGGAGGAGGGGAAACGCCTTTGTATGGAAATCTGAGCTCCTATCTCTCTTTAGATCAAGAGAACAGTTTTGCTGTGGGATCTGTACCCACAAAGGAAAGCCTTGATCCAGCACTTACTTCTCCATCTTCCGTCTCTTTGGGACAAATGACTGAGATATTGGCCTCCCCGTTGCAATTCTACAAGGAATCATTACTACCTTCCTCTTTTGAAGACATGCCGCTGCTCTTTTTGGAACTTTTATCAGCAGTTGCTGTAATTCTTTCTCTCTCTCTCTCTTCCTCCCCCTCTCCTAACTCTTTTCGCCTTTGAAAAGGTTGCTGTAAGATTTACAAAAGGGAGGGATGCATTTCCATCTCATTCAAAAATGTTTATAAAGCACTTCTACAAAAGTCATCCCATGCACACGCTTTAATTCACACAAACCTTTTTGTAAGGTAGGCCAAAAAGAATTTTAAATTTCTTTTTGTTACATTGTACTTGTCACAAAGCTTACGAGATAAGGTGCAAGGAGAGGTAAAATTCTCACCCTCTCACTTCCATTCATTTTCCCAACCACTTTGTAACTTAGGATAGGCTGAAACGGACTTCCAGCCCTTTAAGGCACTGGTCAAAACGAAGTCTTTTAAATCTTAATCCAGTATTATAACCATCTTGGCTTTAAATAACAAGCACAGGTTTTCTCCATTTATACCTTATACCCTATCACAGTAGGTTCAGACTGATGGGGAAGAGAGACTCCAATTTTGAGTCTAGGGAAAACTGGAGCAGAATAATAGAATAAAGGTGTCAGAAGGCACCTTCTAAGGACCTTCTAAGTAAGGACATTGTACACAGTCTAAACTCCTACAAGATTTATTCTTCACTTAGACAAAATTCTTCTTCTTCTTCTTCTTCTTCTTCTTCTTCTTCTTCTTCTTCTTCTTCTTCTTCTTCTTCTTCTTCTTCTTCTTCTTCTTCTTCTTCTTCTTCTTCTTCTTCCTCCTCTTCTTCCTCTTCAATCATAGGACATTGGCGATCATGTTGACAATCCTATTTTTATCCACCATCGCACAAAAAAATGCTGCTGAGTTTTGTCCAAACTGGTCCCTTTGATTTTGAAGCCATGAGGTTCTTCTTCTGCCTGGACTGCATTTGCCCTCAATCTTTCCCTGGAGGATTAAGTGACGGATGCCGTATTTTTCCGGGTGTCGTATCCCATGTCCGAAACATTCTAACTTTAGCTTTTTAATGGGTTTTGATGATTTCCCTTGGCTTTCCCAGGTGGATGATCCCCTCCTCCTTTCTGATTTTGTCAACCCAGCTTATACGTCACAGCTGGCTGTAAAATCCACATTTCAAATGCTTCTTAGCCTCTTCACAAAATTTCTGCTGTACTGAAAGCAGCAGGTGGATCAAGGCAACCCTCAGCTTACAGTCTTTGGTTTAGTAACTGAAGTTACAATGCCACTGAAAAAAGTGACTTATGACCATTTTTCACACTTTACAACCGTTGCAGCATCCTCATGGGTCATGGATGCTTGGCAACTTGTCCGTATTTATTGCACTGTCCGGGATCATCTCTGGCATTCTTCAGATGAGTAAAACCAATGAGAAAACCAGGTTCACTTTACAACTGGGTTACTAATTTGACAATTGCAGTTATTCGCTTAACGATCGGGCCAAGAAAAGTTGTAAAACAGAAGGAGGGGGGAATCTCACTTAACAACTGCCTCATTTAGCAATAGGAATTTTGGGCTCGATTGTGGTTGTAAGTCAAGGACTACCTGTACAACGTCAGACTATTTGAAAGAGCCAGTTTCTCTCACTCAGAATGCGACTCACTGGTCAATCTCTTTCTCTTGGCCAAATCTGTATTGAAAGTTTCTGCCAGTCATTTAAACTTCTCAAAAATAAATAAATAAATAAATGACTTATTTTAAAAGAAAAAAAGCAGGATATGGATCAGGAATGTCCTTACATTGGGAACTTTAAAACCTGTGGACTTCAACTCCCAGAATTCCACAGGTGGCTGTGGCTCTGAAGTCTACAAGCCTTAAAGATGCTGACCTGATCTAACAGATAACAGAGAATCAGAGTTGGAAGGGACGTTGTAGGTCATCTAGTCCAACCCCCTGCCCAAGCAGGAGACAGATGGCAGTCCAATCTCTTCTTGAAAGCCTCAAGTGATGGCGCTCCTACAACTTCTGAGGGCAAGCTGATATAAATCCAAAGAACTTTATTTTATTTATTTATTTGTCAAAAGCTTACAATATAACAGAAACAAGAATAAACGTAAGCTTAAATCCAAAAAATAGGAACTAATAATTGGGGACAATAGGACAGGGATGCACAAATTGGGCTTCTTGGCAAAGCAAAATGCAGCACCGTGTTTGAAATTGCCACCCCCCCACCCCTCCCCCCGTTTACTCGGGGCTTCCTTTTTGGATGTGAAATGCTGCATGTGAATTATTATTTTTTTTTGGGTGGAATGCAAAAAAANCTGCATGTGAATTATTATTTTTTTTTGGGTGGAATGCAAAAAAAAAAAGGAAGAAAAGGGCAGGGCTATCCCTGGGCAGATGTTTCCTTTGAGTCTTTGCGCCTGCCAGGCAGGTGCTTGCTGGAGAAGAGACAAATAGCTGACAATATCAGCAGCTGGGTTAGCCCTGGGTTGCATGCATGTGTCGATGTATATATAGCTGCTAGGAGTGTTTATGACTGAGAATAAAGAAGGAGAGGGGGAAAAACCTTTCGCGTTTATGTGTTTTCTTGAGGCCTCATGCAAACTTTGGAACCAAACCAAACATTCTCCCAGGCAAACTAGATAATGCTTGGGGGGGGGGGGAAGAGAGAGAGAGAGAGAAAGGAAAAGAACTGAGTTTTATGACTGAGTTTATAATAATTATAAAGTAATAATGTCTTTTGGAATTAGGCATTGGACTGAAAATGCTTTTATTTTGTTCCAATCAAACAGATCCAGGCTCTATGCACTAGATCAGTGGCCCCCAATTTTTTGGGCACCAGGACCCATGGAGAGAGGTTTTTCCATGGACCGAAGGGGGTATGGTTTCGCGTGCTGCCTGCATCCCACAGAAGGGCCTTCACTTGTTTGCGCAGCCCGGTTTCTGGCATGCCGTGGCCCGGTGCCAGTTCACAGACCAGGGGTTGGGGACTCCTGTGCCAGATTCTGTTCATTGAGCCACGGTGGCGGAGTGGTTAGAGTGCAGTACTGCAGGCTACTTCTGCTGACTGCTGGCTGCCTGCAATTTGGCAGTTCGATTCTCACCAGGCTCAACGTTGACTCAGCCTTCCAATTTTCCAAGGTCAGTAAAATGAGGACCCAGATTGTTGGGGGCAAGAGGCTGACTCTGTAAACCGCTTAGAGAGGGATGTAAAAGCACTGTGAAGCGGTATACAAGTACTATTGCTTCCTTCCTTCCTTCCTCTTCCCTTCCTTCCCAGTGGTTATAATGTGGTATTGCAGGTTAACTCTGCCGACTGCCAGCAGTTTGATCCTAACCAGCTCAAAGTCGACTCAGTCTTCCGTCCTTCCCAGATGGGTCAAATGAGGACCCAGATTGTTTGGGGGGCAAGAGGCTGACTCTGTAAACCGCTGAGAGAGGGCTGTGAAGCAGTATATAAGTCTGAGGGCTATTGCTATGTGCAGAAACATACTCGGAGGATATGGCGACAGCTCCAACATTCAATTAAAAAAAAAAAAAGTGTATGTAAAGGTATTTACATGGGCAACAAAAGTCTGTGAAAATAGGGAAGGACAAAAAAAATCATCATGCAAATTCCCCCTCCTGCATGTAAAACTAATAGAAATAAGTGACAGACGAGTTCTGCAGATTTTCTGAGTTTTAAAATTGCAGTGACTTTTGAAACAACCCCCCCCCCAAAAAAAAGAACTTGCATCTAAAAAGCAGGGTCTCTTGGATGCCCCCCCCAACCCACCCAAAAGGAACAGATTCTTCCTCTTTCCTAAAGAGGACAAAGATTTTCCTTTGTCTGTTCCATTAATTCCCCTTCCAACCGCCTGCTCTTTGTTGGATTTCAAAGCAAATTTTTGGGAGGTACAGGGTGCCCAAAAGGAGTTTCCTAAAATACTTAATAGGTAATTTAACATGACTGCAGGTCAAGGTTTTTTGTTTTTTTGTTTTTTTTTTCTGGTACAGAACATTCACCGCTTCCAATGGAAGGAGCAGTACAAAGGATGGAGAAATGGTTGCAGGAGAAGTAGGCAAAGTATTCGGAGTTTTTGCACACACAATCACACACATTCACGCATCGCTGCCAAGATGTAGCTCAGCGAAATCAAAGTACGGATTGTCCTCAAACTTACAACCCTCACCAAGCCCAACATTTCTGTTGCTAAGTGAGACGCTCGCTAAGTGAGTTTGCCTCATTTTGCAATCTTTCCTGCCACCGTTAAGTGAACTTCGTAACAGTGGTTGAGTGATCCAGATTCTTGTCAGAAGGTCGCATAACTATAACCGTCATGTCATAAATGTGAGTCGGTTGCCAAGCATGCTGGATTATTTCCCTCCACTTAAAGGTTGGATCACTTGTGGATATTGCAACAGAGGTCCAAGTGAAGAAATCCTAGCTGAAAAAGACCTTTTGATGAAAACTTTGGTTTTTTTGGCCTACATTGATGTCATTCATGTTTATCGGAGATCTCTGCTAGATGGTTCATTTTTGCTTTGTTTTTTTTTAATATATATGGATATGTCTGTAGATTTTGTGAGTCATCGATTTTCCTGAATCACAAATTCAAATGTAATAAAACAAAAAGTGTTTTGTCAAGAAAAAAGAAATAGGTCTATGAGAGCTTCGCTGGGCGTTCCCAAAAGTTACACTATGTAAAAATCATGCAATTAAAACTGTAAGAGAGGGAGGAGGATGGAGGGGAAAAAAAAGAGGCAGAAGGGAGCCTGTTGCTTCATTTTTTTATTTTAATGAGCAGCTTATTGTAAGAGTTTAAAAATGGGAGAGCACAAGTGACTAAAGCTACACCGTAAACAAGTTTTTCTAATACATTCCACCTGTTTACACCTCCAAAACCAGCAAGGTCAGATGGAATTTGAAAGGGCTGTATTGCTACACGAATCAGGAAACAGCCAATATTCAATAGGCAAATACTTCTCTTGGTTTCGGTCGTGTATGTCGGAATCTCATTCTGGTAAAATGAGGGCTTGCTTTCTTTCTTTCTTTTCTTTTCTTTTCTTTTTTCCCTGGCTTTGGGAGTAGATCATCCAAGCACCCTGAGCCAAATCCAAACCTGTTTCTTGCAAAGTGCCAATCCAAACAAAGAGGAATACTTCGAGTCCCCTGGTCACTTTGCCTTAGAACTGACTGTACTAGAGATGGGGAAATCTGTTGCAGAACTGTTCCTAGTACCCCTCGCCATGGGGCAGACCGTTGGAGCTGCCAAGCCCTGCGGTTTGCCAATATCTGGAGGGCCACAGATTATCTGCTTTCAACCTTAAGTCCAGAGAAGTCTTCCCTCTTGGCTGCCATCTGATTCCTTGCTTGCAACTGAAGCTTGTTCAGACAAAGTTTGAACACAGAAAGCCACCTAACATCTGGATTGGTGTTTTGCATGTTTCAATCCATTTTCCCACCCTATCCTATAGGGCAGTGAGGGAGAACCTTTTTGTTGTGGTGTGCCAAAAGCGTGCGTGCGTGCCTGTACCTACATGTGCCCCCCCGTGCATGCACACGCAACACCCCCACCCTGCCCCCTTACCTGCACTGTGCATGCAAGTGCCTCCCAGCTGATTTTCAGCACATTTGAGGCCATTTTTGCCCTCCCGGAGGCTGAAAACAGGCCCGTTTCAGCACTTCCAGTATTTCCGGAAGGCCCGTTTTTCGGCCTCCCGAGGCTGCAGAGGCTTCCCTCAAGCCTCAGGGAGGCTGAAAAAGGCCACAAACAGGTCAAAAAAGCAGCTGGGAGGTGGACGCATGCGCAGTGCAAGTAAGTTTGGCTGGGGCTCATGTGCCCGCACAAATGGCTCTGCGTGCCACCTGTGGCACCCGTGCCATAGCTTCACCAAGGGTGCAACTGTAGCCAGGAAGGCAGGAAATCGGTTCATGGGACTTCTTAAAAAAAAAAAAAGTCTAAACCGAGATTAAGCAGTTGTAGGAACCATGGAAAAATGAACCAGGAGAGACAGGGAAATTACAAAACATGCTCCTTTGCAATGTTTTATCACTCAGAACTTAGTGCTTCCCAGATATATTGGTATTACAGTGCCCAGAATTCTTAGTCCAAATACTGAGTGGGCATTATGGAAATTATAATCCCAACATATCTGGTTGGATGAAACCGCTTTGGTTGAAGAGGACTGACGAAGCAATGAATGAATATCCCTTTTGGAAAGAAAAACCAGAGACAGCATTGTGATCACCCAGCCTCAGAGAGAAATGCATCAAACAGTTGTGTGAATTCAATACATCTACCCGAAAAAAGAGAAGAATTTGGGGAGGGGATGTGAGAGCTGTTTACCAATATCTGAGGGGCTGCCCCAAAGAAGAGGGGGTCCACCTATTCTCCAAAGATCCAGAAGGCAGGGCAAGAAGCAACAGATGGAAACTAATCAAGGAGAAAAGCAACCTGAACTAAGGAGGAATTTCCTGCCCAAGCAGGGGTTTAGACTAGAAGATCTCTAAGGTCCTTTCCAATTCTGTCATTCTGTATTTTTGACAGTGAGAATGATTAAAACCAAGGACTGGTTCTTTTTCCCCACTTTTACTGAAAGGTTAATTAACCCACCATGTAACCATGCAGTTGGGCAGGCTATAATAAAGAGATTTTGAAGATAGGAAAGAAAGCAGTGGGTGGTTTGGGCCTTACTGCACCCAGCACATATAATTAATACTATGCTGAATACAAATATTAATCATTAACTCTATGGAGAACACATTTATAATTCTCAGATTGTTTATTGTAGAGACATCCTGTAAGGGCAGCTGCCTTAAAAAAAAAAAGATTTGTGATCGTAGGAGCTTGTGACAGACAAAAATTCAACAGGTGCCATGTTTCATTGTCGGTGTACTGGAAAATGCTCTACCTGTTGCATTCCAGGAGAATAAGGACAGACAGAACAAGATTCCAAGATTAATGCACCGTTTCCTTCTTTCGGTGCTTTGGATTCAAGACAGCACAGTAGCTGGTACTTTGGAGCTTGGTCGTGAATTCAAGGATAAACAAATGGGCACCTCGTTCTCCCCGAAAAGCAATTATGGGTGCATGGTTCAAAGAGACAACTGGTTGTTCTTGATTTTTACTTGATTTTTAAAAAGGCAGTTGTGCATGAATGGAACCTAACTAGACATCTAGGTACCACCTACAATACTTAGACAAACAAACAGAGCACGGAACAGAGTTGGAAGGCCCCTTGGAGGTCTTCTAGTCGAACCCCCCAATTTTTCAAGCAGGAGACCCGACGCCATTCTCTTCTTAAAAACCTCCATTGTTGGGAGCACCCACAATTTCCAGAGGCAAGTTGTTCCACCGATCGATTGTCCTCACTGTCAGGGAATTTCTCCTCATTTCTAGGTTGGTCCTCTCCTTCCTTGGAAAACTCTGTGTCCCAGGTGAAAATATGTGTGGGTCAGCAAGGTGTTTCAAGAACTGGTTCAACAGAAGTGAGTGTGATACACCTAGGAACCATGTTAATCTGGACTGTTTTGGACCATACCTGGTGGAGACCCCCGTGAAAAAGTCTCAACAGGCCAGGTGTGATGAACCAACAGAACAAGGGGAGACAGACATGCTGCACGGAAATGAAAATGGGGGGGGGGAGGAGAAGGGAGGGAAAGAGACAGAGGGATAAAACACACATAAAACTGTGTTTGGGGTAAGGGAGAGCAAAGTGTGGCACACAGCAGTTTCCTACATATAATACATCCCTTAAATGGAAGGAATTCACAGCTTTAGTATGCTGGTCTGAACAATTGTTTTTTTTCCCCCTCAGGTGACTTTCCATCAACCTTCATTTCAAAAACAGTGTATTCTATGTGTTATCAGAAACTGGAAAAGACAGCTAATCCTCACCTATATTCTACCCCACTTACAAGTGCCCATGGGAGTAGGGTGGAGGATTGAGCAGATAATGACAAAATGCTGGAATGGTCTCATCCAGGAAGGCAGTTTTTTATGCCTATGGGGCGAAAAGGTCATGATGCTAACTTTAGAAAGTGGGAGTGCGAATAGACACCCGACATAAAGCCAAAGGATTCCAACTATTCTGACAATCTTATTTATTTATTTATTTATTTATTTATAATAAAGTAGCCAAAGACCAAAATAGCAAAAAATAAACAGAACCATAGCATATGCATGCACTAAGACGCATGGCGTGAAATATAACCCAAAGTCAGAAAGATTCCAAGAACAGCACTTTAAGCAGTTTTATTTCTTCCTTTAAAAATTTGCCCCGTGTGTGCCCCAGATTTTAATACTGTACTGGCCACCGGTCTCATATGAAACACTTTCAAAAAAAATGTGAACCCAACAACCTCAAAAGCGCTTGAATGTCATTTTAAAGCATCAGCAAAAAAAATTATCTGTGGATAATAATACATGAGAGGTTTTCAGTTTGATGTTCTTTGAATAAGCCAACGTTTCAAACCCGCTGCTCTTTAAATGCATGAGGACTAGTAACTTAGCTCTTTGAAACAAACAGGGAGATTATCATTTCAAGATTTTCAGGTTTAAGCTATAAAAAGGAGCCTCCCTGTATAAATAAGTCACAAGTTGAATGATGAAATTGGCAGAGTTGGCAAATCTTGGGTGAGAAAAAAATGAGTCAGCGTGAACAAGAGTATTGGAAATTGACTCAGTTTGGCTGGATGGAATGGACCCCACACCCTGCTTCTGGAGAGAAGCACTTGGAGTTTTGGAGAGTTTCAAGACCACAATCCACAAAATACGCGTGTGCTCTCCATTATCAAATCCAAGAAAATTATTTTCAATAAACCTGAACGTAATCTTTTTTTTTTAATCTCCTTTGGACTCCCATACACCTGAGCTGCAGAAGTCAGCAGAATGACTAGATGGCAGCAAGGAGTCGTGGTTTTCAGTATCCTTTTGCTGCCATCCATTGATTATGTCAATTTTTGCAAGGCAGACTGTAAACCAGGGTTCTTCAAACTTGACAGCTTTGTGACTTGTGAACTTCCACTCCCAGGATTCCTCCTCCAGTCATGTTAGCTCAGGGATTCTGGGAGTTGAAGTCCACAAGTCTTAAACTTGCCAAGTTTGAAGAGCCTTGGATTAGATAGATAGGTAGGTAGGTAGTAGGTAGGTAGGTAGATTAGACAGATAGGCAGGTAGGTAGATAGGTAGATGGTATATAGGAAGATGGTAGATAAAGATAGAAGAGAGATCAGGGGTCTTCAAACTTGACAGCTTTGAGACTTGTGGACTTCCACTCCCAGGATTCCTCCTCCAGTCATGTTAGCTCAGGGATTCTGGGAGTTGAAGTCCACAAGTCTTAAACTTGCCAAGTTTGAAGAGTCTTGCTGTAAACCCTGAATAAAACAACAACATGCAACTTTATGGTTCTTTGGATTCAGTCCCCTCCCTGAATGTTACCTATTTGGACATTAAGTTGGTATCAGACATACCAGGGGAGACCAGATCAGGATACTGACTCTATAAGGAGCCCCATTTCTCAGGAAAACATATGCAAGGCATGCTGTTCAGTTGCCCATTATCCTATAGCCCTTGTGCTGCATCATCTCTTCAAATGTCCACATGAAGTTTGTTTGTTTTTTCCATTTTTTCTGACAGCCAGCCCAGCCTCTGGAGGGCTTAGGAATTTTAATACTTTGAAAAGCACACCATACAACGACAAGGACTTAATTCACACCGAAACAACAGCACGAGTGGTACAGGAGCGGAGTAATGCCTTGATGCTTAAGTGGGTGTCGTTGATGCTTTTTCTGCAGAAAGGTAGCCAAAAATGTATTGCCCAACACTTTTCCAAGTTCTCGTAAAGATGAATCACATATTTAGAATCCAGGCAACAGCAGTTGAGTCTAAACACAAATGTACTGCTGCGACCCATTCTGGACACCATCACTCATAATATACTTTAAAATAGGGGTCCCCAACTCCAGGTCTGTGAACTGGCACCGGGCCACGGCATGCTAGAAACTGGGCCGCGCAAAGCCCCCTCCTTGAGATTTAGCCACACTCCTTCCGCTCCGAGGTAAAACCTCTCTCCACAAAACCAGTCCCTGGTGCCAAAAGTTGCTGCTTTAAAAGACCATTAAAAAGTGTTGCAGAGATTATAACAAAGACTTCCTGAAGTCACATTTGGATCCCGATGGGTTTCCTGGAGGTGCACTTTTCAAACCCTTGTCTTCTTCCCTACAGTCCCCGGGCTTTCCTAGTAGCTCCCCAATTCAAAGAGCAATCCGTTCCAACCCAGCTTCGAGATCAGCCTAGGTTGCTTAGAGGCTGCACCTGCTGGAAGGCAAATCTCATTTGACACGGGTCTCGGTTGCATGACGTACGCCCCAGCAGCCTCACATATTAACACTTCTGTGGGCAATGCCACAGTAAACAGGCCCGGAGAAGAGAGGAAGATCTTTCCATACTTGGTTCACCAACTTGTTTGTCTTATTTGTCTGTTGCTGCTGCTGCATGGCCTCTTCCAATTTATGCATGCATTTTAAGGTGGGGAAATTTTGCAGGTATCGCTGAATTGCAACACCCAATAAATGTTGTGATGACTAACGCAAAGTTAACCAAGAAAACTTTACTGCTCAGCAAGGATCTGATTCCAGGCTCTGATTCCACCCCAATGAAGTCTCTACGCTTCAACTGGCTCTCTTGGGCATGGCATCAATAGATGCCCCCCCACTCCCTCCAGCTCCATTTGTTTAATCATTGATTTGAAATATTTTATAGTCCATCCGCTATTTAGGGGACCACGCGGTGAATTACAATTCATGGGTGGGCGGGGGGGAAAGCCAGCTAAAAGGTACAAACCAAGTTGATTTATTAATTAAAATAATTTAAAGTACACAACCATAAACAGGTAGCGCTGACAGAGAGGCCCTTAAGGGATGAGTTTATAAAGTTCCATCTTGTGGAACCGAGCTCGAAGGAATGACTCAGAACAGTAGTTAGGAGACACGTGTGCCTCTGGCCAACCCTTGGCCCAGGAGTTTGCTCGGTGTAGTAACACTACACCTCCGACAAGGCTCTGAATGCCACTTTATACCCATGGAGGGAGGGAGAAAGAGAGAGCACTGCAGTTATAGTTTTGTTAAGAAAGGGCAGCAGCGGAGGTAGGCACTACCTCCCGGCCCCTGCACGCTGCCAGACTTCAGTTGAAAAGGAAGCATTGCATCAAACAAGGATCAAAGGCGGACCGAGCCAGACTGTGGGCTCCAGGATTAGGTGCCTGGAAAGTCATCAGAGGAAGCCAGCCTGGGAAGACAATGGCAAGGGATTTAGTCCCTGATCCCTCTTGTCTGAAGGGAAAATATACCCACATACAGCTGCCCCAAAAGCAGTTGCAAACCTCAGGTGTGCAGGTGGACAGGTATAGGCACACCAAGGGATGTGGCAGGAAGGAAGAGAAAGGCTGGGGAGGTGTGAGGGGATAGGAGGTGTAGAAAGGCACAGAAAAGCAGGAAAGGAGCAGAAATGGAACAAGCTGGTTTCTTCAGATTAAGGACGAATGGATTGAGCATATCAATCTCCTAAACCACTTTAAGACTTGTGGACTTAACTTCAACTGGGAATTGAAGTCCACAAGCCTTAAAGTTGCCACGTTTGGAGACCGCTGTCCTAAACGCTGGTCCGACTTTATTCCAAAATGGCATTTTTCTGCAATTAATCTCTACGTTACGGAGATGCTTGCAGAACTACCCCCCCTCCCGAAGATAGATGGACAATGGTCCTTTTCCAGTCCAGAACATGCCAGACTGTACATTGCAGTCCCAATGAGACCAGAAATATTTGGGACCATGCTTGCTCCCTTGGAAAAAAAAATAGGTTTTTCCTCTTCCATTTTATCATGCCATAAAACCTCACTTTGTCTAGTTCAGGGGTCCCCAAACTTGGCAACTTTAAGACTTGTGGACTTCAACTCCCAGAATTCTCCAGCCAGGATAGCTGGCTGGGGAATTCTGGGAGTTGAAGTCCACAAGTCTTAAAGTAGCCAAGTTTGGAGACCCCTGAACTAGAGATACCTGGGATTGGGAGCCTCAATGGATCCTTTGGGACTGGATCAAACCAACAAGCTGCCCAGAGTTGCTAGACAATATACAGGAAGTCCTTGACTTGCAACAATTCATTTAATGACTATTCAAAGTTACAACGGCACTGAAAAAAGGTGACTTAGAGCCGTTTTTCAAAGTTACGACCATTGCAGCATCCCGTGTGGTCACATGATCAAAAATTCAGAAGCTTGGCAAAGTGATTCATAGATATGACGGCTGGGGAGCAAAAGTCATTGGGGAAGCCAGATTCACTTAAGAACCGTTTGACTAACTTAATTCCCAGGATTCACTTTAACAACTGCGGCAAGAGAAGCCATAAAATGGGGCAGCTCACCTAACAAATATCTCACTCAGCAACATCAGCTCAAGTGTGGCCGCAAGGACTCCCTGATTCAGGGTTGAAGAGTATAACACCCCCCCTCTCCACTTTGACAAAGTGTTTCTTGGGAGGGGAAAAACATCCAGTTGAAGAGTCAAGAAAGGGCTGAGAATTTGGAAAGCCTAGGTTGAATGAGATATTGGGGTTTTTTTCCACTTCAACTGTATTGAATGCGAAGGATGTGCATTTGTGATTTATTTTTTATAAGTTATCATGTATACCGAAGATGGCATTTAATATCAGGGTGCAGTGACAATAAACTAAACTTCAAGTCAGGAGGTGAAACTGGGAAGATGTGCAGCTGAGACTAAAAAAAAAATGTTGCTATCTCCCAGGTAAAAGGCATCAAAGGCGAAGGAGGGTGGAGAAGGTGTAGGCCACAAACTGGATCCAGGAAATGAATGAGGTGGCAGAAGATTGCCTGCACATTGGCACCTCAGCTCTGAGGCTTGGCAGTCAAAGACTTCAGGGCCACATGCGTAATCCACCCCTGTTTCCGTTTACTATTTGATGTAATTATAGTTCTTGATGGAAATCCATCTAAAGTGCTTTTTTTTTTTAACTTATACACACTTTTCAAATCACTTTGGTGCCCAGCTGTGCCGTTCTGTCCCAGGCATAGCAATAATTACATGGACTTCTCCGCTTTTCTTTCTCCCGAGCTCGCTTTCTCAATTCCATTTTGGAGAGGGGTACAGAAATAGCCTCCCCTGCCATCCTATCAGCCAAACAACCAGAACTTTTCTCCTTTAGGATCAAAAATGCCTACCTAATGTGGCCAAATTACCCTCAAAAGGTGTTGTAACTAAAACCAGAATGAGCCATGACATTTCCCAGAGTTATCAAAATGAACTTACTCAGTGGAGCCATAAATTGTTCATAATTTTAAACTATTTCTTGTTCCCCCATTCTTTGCTGGACAGCTTTGTTCATGGCTCCTATTAAATCTCACATTATAGCTTTATCCTAACTTGTGCCCGCCATAACCAAGCCTCTCTAAAATACTTTTCCTTCTTAGCACCGTACGTGTTTTTATTTCCATGCTATTTCTCACAGGCCCTTCACACACCCCATGGATTTCTACCTGGGGGCTCAGCAGCCCTTAATTTATGCCCTTTCATAGCTGCTTCTTCAAAAGAGAAGAAAAAGCAGCAGCATAAATGAAAAGTCCAATTTCTTTACATTTGCATTGTAAAGCCATCGCTCAACTTCCCCGAAATAAATTTTACTATTTTATTAGAGCAAACAAAATGGTAATAAAACACTAATACAGCGCCTTGTATCCAGGGGAAGGGCTAAAATTAACATAGCCTGTGCTGTGTTTGCTATTACATTCAATTACCTTTTTACTTAAGATTTACATTCTCATCTCCCTTAATCTCCACATTGGTGGTTTCAAAATCACTCTCCTCAAATCAGGGCTAATGTTCGCTCGGGACCAGCTATTATGAAAGATAGCTTGGCTCCAAGCGCTGAACTGCTTTTTCCTCCCAGAGTCATCCCCCTCAATAACTTTGCTGCTAATCCAACCAGCTTTGAACCAAAATGATAGATTTTCATGAAATCCTAGTTACAGCAGGAATCAAGGCTGGTGTTGCTGAAAGATAACCATGGTTAGCATTGCAGAGAAAACTGGCAGAAACAAGGGCTCAAGAAAGACTTCTTGTCACACAGCTGAGAGTATGTGCACATGGAAGTGCACACACACACAAAAACTTTAACCTCAAACTGTCTACTGTGAACCTCACTCCATTCTTAAGAGGTCTGTAAAGAGGTATGCGTAAGCGCACCAGTGGGCCTACCGCCCCATCCTACTGTTCCCATTTATTTGTACTCATTTATCATGTAATATATTTATACCCATTTATACTTATATGTTTATATGTTATGTTCATACTTATACTTGTTTTCTCATACATGCTTGACAAACTAAACTAACTAAAAATAAAATAGACAAATTAAAAAAAAAAACCTGCCTTCAAAATTGCTGCCCAAAATTTCCTATTTACTCTGAAAATCAGAGGGGCATATTAATGAAGGTAAAGAAGAACAAGAAAGCAACTGAATTATATGAAAAGTTTCTCTTCCGAAACTCCTCACTGCCAGAGTCTTGCTGGATGCCCTTTTGCTCCCTGGGATTTCACTGTTTACATGTTTTTGAACTTATTCTCACATCCCTACAGACTAGAAACTTATTTTCTTTTTGAAACGGAAACAGGTTTCCTCAGGATGTTGCATTCTTCATTCAATGCCAGTATTTGCAAAAAGGGGGTGGTGGGTAGGTGATGCATTCATTTCTCCATCTCTCAAATCCCATATTTTTTTCCCAGCAGGATTGGGTCTTTACTAAAAGCTACCCTACTTTTCTGCCAGTTTGAGGTGGAAAGAAACCGTGGTAGCAAATGGCAAACAGGCAAGCCTGCAGGTCCAAGCTCACGTGACATGGCCCCGTCCATGTTGGGGCCCTCAGTCTCAAGCCACAGACCCCCACTTGTGGCCACCCCCTGTCGGAAAGATGGTTAGAGGCCACATCAGTTCAATCACTTCCCTTCCTCTCGACTGAGCTCAGTCACTGCTCCAACAGGCAGAGGGCAGAACTGGTTCTGCAGGAAAACTTGGGATTTCCAATGTTTTTCAATAAGGCTTGCTTCTATTCCACCCACTGTTTTAACATTTGTTACCTCTGCTTCATTTTGTCACACTGGGTTACATCGTGTCATCTTTGCAGCTTTGTTGACAAACAGTTAGAGGAGGGTGGGGGACCATCTTCTAGGCAATATATGCACGGGTGCGCACTCATACATGTGTGTGTGTGTATAAATTGTGGCGAGAAAGGTAATATCTTTTTGCCACGCCTTTGCCCCAAGCTGGCTGTTAATGGCAGCACTCCCTAGCTTAGGCTTCATGGAGACAAAAACATGAATTAGAACAAAAGCCAAGATGACAGATGCAGCACACAAAGGGAGAAAAAAATGGAACGTGCGGGAGTGAAAGGTTTGCAACATTCCACTATTATTTCTCTCAATCAAAAGAAACTTTCTTGTCAACTCGTTCCTTAGTTTCTGCGTTCCACCCGCGTTTCCTTACTTTGGCTTACCTTCCCCCACTTACAACATCCTTCCTGCTTCCCCACCTTTAATAAATAAAAAGAGAGAGACAGAGAGAGAGAGGAAAAAAAACCAACCAACCCACAACTTTGAACAGAGGAAAGTGGGTGGGAGTAGACCTATATACTGTATAGCACCCCAAAAAAATATTATCTTTTATTTTACCTGGTCAAGGGGTTTTGGGCAAAGGACAACAGGTGTTACCAGTGAGTGTAAATTCTGACTCACTTGCAGCATTCCTTAGACAGAAGTCTGGGGTAAAAAAAAAAACCCACAAGTAATAAGCAAGGAAAAACATATATATTATCTGGAGCTTGCTTGCTGAGCATTTTTGCACCACCACTTTTTAAATTCATTTGAAAAACCATATGGCTGTCATTCAAAAGCCCTTTGAGTGGTTGCATTAGAAGGCAGCAATTCTGTTTTCCCAGCAGCCGATATTTAGTCTCTTCTAGTCTTTAACCAGCTACCTTAACCTCCTTGGCTTATGCTTCTAAGATGTATTATACTTTTATTATTATCCCTGTGATTGGATGTTCCTTATTTAGCACATCTTTATACGTGTTCTTCCTATCTATCCGTCTTCTATCCTCACAATAATCCTGGCCGGCCAGTGGCAGGGAACTCTTGGGCTGCTGTAGACACTTAACCATTTCAAATGGATTTGTGGTACCACAGAGTTTGTCTCTTAAGTTGTGTTAAGATCCATATTGTTTTTAAATTATTATCATTATACCTTTGTACTTCATTAACCCCTCTGTCTGACTGACCTTTCAAATGTTTTAAGGAAGTAAATTATTTTCAAACATGTGTCATAAAGTTTAATCCCTACAGACCTCTAAAACAATAATACTGAACCCTTCTTTTAAAAAAAAAATCTTAATGGAAGCTCTTTTAAAAAAAATAATCCTTTATTTTATTTTATTCTCTCTCTCTCACTGCAATAGATCATGCCACCTGCTACCCTGACTCCTTTAGTTTTAACAAGACTTAAATGACTTCAAAGGGCAGCTTAATTTTCTTTTCTTAAAAGAAAAAAAAAAGTGTCAGCCTAATTAAATAAATCCACTGGCCACGTGGCCTGAAGTTCGTCATGGAAATTAACCTCTTCAAAAAGACCACAGTTCCTGAAATAAGAATGTATGTTTTGGCAAAGTGACAAAATGAGACACATGAAAACAGACATACACATACACCCCCAGAATGCCTCAGACATTTTATTCTCTTTCAATTAAATGTTCTCTCTCCATGGAAATTCAGGCCAAGGAATTTTTTGTTGCCAAAATGCTTCCAGTACGACAGAGAGACTCTGTGTGTATGGCATACTTATCCATAATTAAATTAACCACAGTTTACCAAATGACTAATTGTGAATTCACATGTCACGCTGAACCATAAATCAACCACATGGGTTGGATTCACACAATACGCAAGGCTGAAGTCTGGTTGTCAATTTAGCACACAGCAGTTTTGAGGAAATGTATCACCTGAGCTGCTTAATCTGCTCATCTGTGTGGGCTTCTCCCACACTTCCCTATCTTGGGAGTCTCTTAAAATTCAAAATCAGAATGTTTTGGGGTTGAACCGATGCATTTTCTAAAACAAATGACAGTGTCATTTTAAATGTGCTTGTATTTAAATACAGACACGGGTGTGCTTTTTACCTTGCTACAACACTACACTCTCTGTCCCATATGCCCAGGCCCATTGCCCACCCCCACACACAGAGAAATCATCAATCACCTCTTAAGAGAAAAGAGGGAAAGGTTAAAGGCTTGTGAAAAAACATTCACAGTTGTAATTGGAAGGGAAACAACTGCTTCTGTTAAGAGAGGGCTACCTGTATTTCAGAGCCCCGTAGATCTCCCTACTACACAATTTAGAGCACAGGACTAGAAGGACACAAACAAAAATGCTGACAAATCAAAATAGCTCCAGGTACCTCCAATGAGGTCCTTCAAGGTTACCTGGGACTCCAACCGATAATCCGTCCCGTGACCTTAACAGTGATGTTATATCAGGTGGGCCAGACAGAGATTGACTCTAACGTGTTAATTTCTGGTCCGTAAATATTGCCAGGATTGGCCTGGTCCTTTGACAAGATAGCCAGCTAACTTTTGGCTTGTCAGTTTGCTTCCATCTTGATTTGCAAACCTTCTCCGGTCTTTGATTCCAACTTCCACGATCACCAGCCTATTTCTGTACAGTACTGTGATCTCTGGAAGTCCAGAGCAAGGCTATTCCTAAAGATGCAATTTGAGAGGCAAAGACGAGACACTGCTTTTTGGAACACTCTTCAAAGAATTTTTGAGCACATGGGAGGAAATTCAGACAGCAATGCCTTCTTTGGTAACCTTCCCTTCCTCTCTGGAAACTGAAGCTCAGTGGTTAAAAACTCAATAACAGGTGCCTCCTAAATATGGTACTGCCCTTCTCTGTTCCCTGAGAATGTTGAACGTTTAGATAACCCACCATGTCTAAATATTAATAACTTAAATACTCCTCTCCACCATTCCCAAAACTCTGATGTTTCCGGTATTTAGGAATTTGAGGAAGAGGCAAAACCCTGCCACAAAATCTAACCCAGTCTGCCATGGCACCCTCTCATCTTGCCCAAAGTGACAAGCCACCATGAGCATTCATTGGATTAAATCTACAACTCCGTCCTGTACTTTTTCCTCTCTGGCCCTTTTATATGTAATGTCAGAAATGTTCCAGGACTCCCAAAGCCAAGAGAACTTCAGGTTCCCTTCCTAGAGCTTTAAAAGTTATCACACTGTCTCATCACCTAAGAAGTATGATTTTGGTCTTCTTTTCAAAGAATGCCCACCCAGCAAAAGCAATTGCCTCTTAAACAGCTACCACATAAAATCATTCTTAAAACTTTAAGCCACCTAGTGTCCAAAACTACATTTCCTCCTTCAATTTATATGTACGAACGTACACATGTGTGCATGTATATATATATACACACACATACACATGCTGCAACATCTGGATATAAATTATTTAGGAACTAGAGAACAAGAGATGCAAGGAGAAATTCAAATAAGCAGACAGAGAAGTTAGCTGGAAGAGACTCGAAAAAGCATCTTCCCAAAATTAGACAGACTCACCATGATGAGTAGGTAAAAAGGACAGGAATCAAAATAATAACAACAGACAAACAAAGAGCAAAGGGCTAAGCTCTTATTTCCACTTTGGTTTTGGTCAAGGAAAATTGAGCATGAATAACTATGTCATAATGGAGATGCCATCATTATAATCTTTTAATGAATAGCCCCTGACCTGGATGTCGTGGTAAGTTAGCCATCTTTGGAAATATTTCATGTGAATATAGGTAAATGTTTCATTTTTGACATCCTCATTTTCCCATGGGAATTATTCCAATCAGAGAGGCAGACCTGTTATTCTCACGACTGAGATTCCACCTAGCCAGGAGTCTATCCCACACGTGGTAGGTACTCTTTGCTATTCACAACCCAGAGCAATTCCACTCTAAGAGTGCCTTAACCTGTGGCATACATGATTGGCAGTCAGTGTGTGAATACACTGGAAGATGTTGAAGGGAAGGGGAGCCTGACAAAACACAAAAAGCATTTCACGTTGCTGCTGAAAATGTTGCAAAGCTAAAATATCCACCCATTCAAGAACTGCTTTCCATGGATTTGAAAGCAAGGGAGAGAAGAAGGGGACACTTTACAGTGTGCCTTATTTAGTTAATTCATTTGTGTGGAGGCCCATCTCAACAAGTGGGAACAGCAAACCATCTTAAAACCACTAAAACCAATTCCAACCACACATACAAAAATTAGAAATAAGCAATAACTTGCTCCTTAAAGGCAGAACTTTAACGGGTGATGGTCTAGACTCTACACTTTTAAAAAAAGATGAATTTTGCCTAAAAGCTCTCTTTCTGTCAAAATTCAGCCAGATCTTGCCTAAGCCCCTCTGAGGTCCCTGTAGCACAAGTTTCCAGTTACCCAAGAAGGAAGAAACTTCTTAGCTAACTTTGGCCCCCAATTAAAGGATTCCCTTTGTTCTTCCCTTTCCCTTCTCTGCTCTCCCGTGTCCTCAAGATTCCTCTCACCTTGAACAGTTAGGATTAGCCAGCATTTACACTCAGTGCTTCTCTTTATTCCTTAAGACTTATTAAGAATGATAATGAGCTTCAAAGCTAACTACATGTCCCTCTCTTTCTCTCCCACTCTATTTCCCCCCCCCTCCATTATATATATTCTCTCTCTCCCTTTCTACGTGTGAAAGGCACATAGGACAAATCGGAAGGAAGGAAGGAAGGAAGGGGTGACATGGAATCAAGGACAATTGAGGAGTTATATAATATAAGCCTACAGCCATTTGTTTGGGAGAAGGAAGAGCGCTTTTAGAATTTCTGTGTACATTTCTTTTAAATTCTGTTCATCTTTTATTTGCCTTCCTTCCCACCCTCTTTCCAAAGATTCCTTTCCTTTCCTTTCTCAGGCTTGGAAAGGAGATGGGATGTGTGTGAAATCAGATGGAAAAAGGAAGTTTGCCTGCTTGGAAAGATTCGGTAGCACCGAGCTCTTCAATGGTTGATTAGTTCCAACAAAATTTATGACACACTCCCGCTTTCCCCCTTTTTCAGCTTACAGTACAATTGCTGGAACCAAGTTAATTTGTTAATTGTTGCCTCCTTCCATCCCTCTCTCCTCCCAACTTCGCTGTTCATTTGCTCTTCTGGTTTTCACGACCTGTTTTGTACCTGGCAAGGGTTAAAATGCTATCCAGGAACTTCTCCGTGCCTTGTGAATAAAAACAGTTTTATTCAGATGAGAACAAGAACAACAGTAGCCATCAGCTCTGGGCTGCTTTAACTATCTTGCATTTTTCTTCTAATTCAGAAAATCCATTTGGTTCACCAGCTCTTTTCAGGTAACGGGGTGAGGATGGGGGAAAAAAACCCCTCCTCATTTTAAACAGGAGCCTTTCAGCCAGCTTGCTCCCTGACTTCCCATGGCATTCAAAATCTTTGGGGGGGTTCTCTTCTCAGAGACCCTTTTCAAAGAGGCTTCCCTCCTTCAAGAGGAGGTGCGGGGTTGGGGTAAAAAGACAGATAATGCAATCAACACAGAATGACAGAGGGACCCTAAGTATTCCCTCAGCTGAATCTTAATATTTCAAGTGGCAGACAATCTGTTTCTTGCCTGCTGCTGCTTTTCAACCCTGGACAGTCCTCCTGTTTGCATTCTGATACAGACATCAGGAGTACATGAAGAGTAATTGACAATTGCTAGGAGCCCACCTCGCTTGCCTTTTAAAGAAACTCAATAACCAGACCTGGAACCCACATCCAGGTAGCACCTTGACTTACGGCCAGCAGTTGGGACCGGAACTTTGGTTGCTAAGCAATGGGGGGAGGGAGTCATGAATTGAGTCCTATCTGATTTTATGACCCCTTTTTTTTGCCAATGTGGTTGTTAAAAAGAAATAAAAATGGGATTGTTAAGTGGAATTCAACTTTCCCTATTGTCTTGTCAAAAGACCCCTGGGAAAGTAGCAATCACGTGACCCTCCCAGGACTCTGGAACCTTCATAGATACATGCCAGTTTCCAAGCAACCGAATTTTGTTCACGTGACTGCGATGGTCATAAGCATGAGGACCGGTCATGCTTTAGTCACTTTTTTCAGCACCGTTGTATGTTTAAATGGTCTTAAAACAAACGGTCGTAAGTCAAAAGCTACCTGTATTCATGCTTTAGTTTTCTCCCTGTCATCTCAGCTTTTTAAGGTCTTTTAAGTGACGATGGCACACCAATGAAAGAACACCTGATATAATTTAGGCTTACAATTCTGAGTTATTCACAATAGTAGTTGCTTCTCCTATGGTAATTGATAAGTTACGAGCTGAACTGTCATATTTTTTTGAAGATTGTTTTTTAAGTGCAGCAAACCCAAGCAATTAAATAATTCAAATAAAAAGATTAGGGTATAAGTTATACTATCGATAAGCAGGCTTCAGGCAAACTTAAAAGATTTTTACTAAAATTCAGCATACGGTTAAATGAATCCTATTTCTGGCAGCCAGTCTTTTCTTCTTAAGTTGGTATATAAATGTGTTGGTTATAAGTGCTCCTGAATTATTGGTATTGGAGACAAAAATAAAACAGGAAAGAAAGCACCTTACAAAAAGCTCAGAGAATAACCTGTCTTCCAATCAGATAGATGATATCTTTCTTATTAATAAAGAAAGCAAAATTGGGAAAGAATCTAAAAAGATTATCAGAAAGACATAAGCAATTGACCACTGCACAAAAATGATGATTTAAAACAGAACACGAGAAGTTTCAGAAAGTTAAAATACCACTCATGTACCAAAAATTAAAATTTATTTTTCAATTTCCTCAGGGAAGTTTTAAAATCTGCTCAAGGAAATTTAAAAATGAAGATACAGAAGAATCATTTGGAAAAAAAAAATCAGTTATATTTCCAGCTAAGTTTTCTGGGTGGGGTTGGAAATAGGTATCTGTCCCATTTTGAAGCAGCCTGATTATTTCCCTACCCAAATCATTTTAATATATTTTGAAGAGTTCTTTTTAAAAAAAAATGTTATCCAACCTTTATTATTTTACAAATAACTTGAGGCACGCTACATACTAATCCTCTTTCGTGCTCCTATTTTCCCCCCAACAACAACCTTGCGAGGTAGGCTGAGCTCAGAGAGAGAGAGACTGGCTCAAAACCAGCCAGCTGGCTCTCTAGGCTATGGCAGGACTAGAACTCGCAGTCTCCAGTTTCTAGGCCAGCACTTTAACACCTACGCCAAGCTGGGTGTAGTTTTTTGACAGGTAAGGGCAAATCAAATTAATGGTTGTATTTCTGAAAGCATACAGTACCCACCAATCCTTCTTCCTTTGGAAAGAGGAATAAGCCTCTTAGTGTTCACCTTGATTTGTAAAATTCTTCCTCCTCGGAATCAAGACTTACTTAGTGTAAGGAACGACAATGTCAACTCTATGAAAACTGACGCGACCAGCTTTTAAAAGAAATGCTCGTGTGTAGAAGAAGAGCGATGGGAAAAGGGGGGAAGGCAAGATCTGTCACTGACTTCTTGGTTAAAGTATTTTCTTGTTCTAACTCATGTTCTTATGTCACTGAGCTAAAAAGAGAGAGAAGAGGGGAGAGGAGGGGGGGAGAGAGAGAGAGAGAGAGAGATATGACTCTCCTTGAATGATCTGTTTAACCTAAGCCAGAGGAAAAAAAAGGCATTAATTACTTATGTGAGCTATTGCTTCTGAAAGACAATAAACCTGCCCTGTCGCCATGGATATGACATATTTGCTCTGAAAACAACACAATAATTAGCAAAGGGGAAAGATACAAGGGGAATATGCAAACTCCTGGGTTTAAAGCCACAGTGTTTCTTTTCTGATGCCATACTGGGGTTTTGTGTATGCGTCTGTGTGTGTTTTGTTTTTTCACTTGTATGTCCAGTTTGCAATTCAAATTTTAAAAGGGAAAGAAAAAAGAAGAAACGGATGGAACAAGAAGCCACCCTGAAAGATTGATTAAAACAAGAAGAGGAGGGGAAAAAAAAAGCACATTTGAACTCTAAGGAAGCAGCAATACAGGAGGGGAGGAAGGGAGGGGGAAGAGCACAACACACAAGAGAATTAATAAGATTAAAAGCAATCAAGGATGCGGATTTCATCAGACAAGTCAGGTTTATTTTGCCTTATTTTGAAGTCTGTTTAGGGCTGTTTTGGCTAGAGCAATCTGAATATATGAGCGTATACTGTGGCTACGTTGCTAAAATTGGGAGGGAGCAAAAGAATATTGGGAAATAGGTCCAAAGCTGTTGCAAAGGGGGAATTATCCCCCGATAATTCTGTGAAGCTAATTGGAAAAGGAGCAGTCATATTTTTAAACCTATCACTTTGCCTTGCCTGTCAAGGGACAATGCCACCCGCTTGGGCCCCAACTAGATATATCACTATAGTTGGGAAGCTCTAAAACAAAAGTTTCCGTCAGTCTTAAATTGGATCTGGACGAACACATCCCATGACTGTCCAGTTAAATCATGAAATGAGCCTTGAAATGTGGAAAAGGGGAAAAAAAGTTTACTGGGTAATATGTGACCTTGAAGGCTTTACAAGGTAATCCACAAAAACTGCCTCAAAACAAGATGTCTGTTATTTTCCTCTTATTTGACTAAACTCAAAAATAATGCTTTACAAGATCGCCTGTTGGATTCTATCCAGAAGGGTATTAGAGCTACTGGAAAAAAAATATTTGATGTTAGATTTATTTTAAGGTGAAGGGGAAAATGCAACAGACTTTTTTATTTGCTCCAGTCATTCTGTGCCTCATAAGACAAGTATGTTAAAGAAAAGGCCTTTACAAATTGATTATGATTTTCTGCTACTGCATTCAGGCAGAATGACTCAAGATCTCAGTTCAATTAAAAGCACAAGAGCCGAATTAAAAACCCTCAACTTTCTGTCCACTCCAGGACTTCTGTGGTGTTAATCCTTTCTTAACACATTCATATTGAAACTGCAAGTTGAACAACCAAAAATGCAGAGCTTGGCAAACAAGCAAACAACCCCTCCCCCCAAAAAAAATCTCAAAAAGACACAGGCTGCTTCTTTAAACACTTTAAACACATATGGAGTTTGATTTCTTGAAGAGATCAGTTTAACATCTCCATAGAAACCAGCAACAGATTATTATCAACAGAATAAATAAGTGGCCTAATAAATTAAACAGATGACAGGAGATCTGGAAACTTGATTACTAAAGTTCACCAATATTCTTCCCCAATATTATCAAGCCTTCCTAGGCATCTGAGATGGATCAAAGGTGGCAACAGAACACAAACAGTTATTTTGTGTGCACAGTACATATAGATTGAAGTGAAGGACACATGCAACTAAGAAGAGAGGACAAAGACAAGGAACTCCACTCCGAAGGGAAAGATGGTGGTTCCTGAATGCAGTTCCATATGGCTGGAAGGAAGGAACTTTTTTTTTGGGGGGGGGAGTACATGTGTGATGGGAAAAAAATANGGAAGGAAGGAACTTTTTTTTTGGGGGGGGGAGTACATGTGTGATGGGAAAAAAATATGTTGAGAGGAAGGCACACATGGAATTTATTAATCAAGTTCATAGAAAGTTTCACTCCTCTCCCACAGACGCCAGATACCACAGCTATTTAACATCAAACCTTCACAAAGCAACTTCTTTCAGAAGTTTTCTCAGGAACCAAATGGCAGGGAGGGGGGAGAATAAAAAGAAATCTAAGGAGCACCTGCTGTTGAACACACCCCATTCCACGTGGACCCTTGACCCAGCAAGATCTTCTCGTCCCTGCGCTGAACTATATATCACAGCACCAGCCCAAAGGTCTCCCGGTTTCCCCCCCAATGTCCTGGGCTCCAGACAGACTGAAGAGTTGCCATATGGACAACAAACACTCACGCACCTTTTGTGTTGTGAGAATGCATCGACTTCTTTCTTTCTCCCTACCCACCCCAAAAAAGGTGGTTCATACATTCACGCCTAATTTTACGCAGGCCGTGTCAAAACTATTCCTCTCTCCTTCCAATCCAGTGTTGAAATTTGATGCTTTTTTTATGGAAGGACATTTAGGTAGAAAGTAAATGTTGTCCTTCAAGAGGGGAGAAACTTTGTGAAGAAAAGGGGGGAAAATAATATGTTGTTCATTTCAGAGAAGAGGTGCTCTCTTTTTCCCAGGAATCAGATTTTTTCCAACTGAATGAACCCAATGCCTTCCGGTCCCCCTGGAACGCTGCCACTTTCCGTTTCCCATCATTCTGCCTCAACAGCCCTGCTGCTAAGGATGATGAGAACTGTAGTCCAAGTCTTCAGATGGGCTTTCCAGCTTGAGGAAAGCCTTCTGGCTGTGCCTTTAAAGGGACAGATCTGGGAATTGGCATCCAATCTCTTGCCTACAAATGCGCCCTTAAGACCAGCTTAGATTTTTTTTTTGACTTTTGTCATTCTCCAGAAGTTTCTTCTTTCCTATTATTATTGTTGTTGTTATTGTTGTTACTAAAAACCACTATTCCCCACTCCAGCTGTCAGCTTCCTTGCAGAAGTCTTGAATTTTGACTGACAGCCTAACACCTGTTCCCTTGTCCCGGGAGCAGCCAAACAAGGAGAGGAACCTTCATTAAAATCCCACTCATCCAAGAGGCTCCCCCCTTCCCAACTCCACCCCTATGCGGAGCCAAGCACCCCGCCCCTGGCCCGACACAAACGGCGCACCAGCCAGTCTCATGCCCTCCTCTCTTCCGCCTCCAAAGCCAAAAAGGTCCCTTCAATTTCTCGCCTTCTCTCAGCGGCCCCAAGTTCTGCACGCACCGTAGGAGACTCAAAAAGGGGAAAGGAGACGGGAGAGGTGGGGCGCCCCAGATCAGTTGCTCTCTTATACAAATAAAACTGAGTGTAAAAAACCACGAGCCATTCCACGGGAGGAGGGGTACCCCGAATCATCCCCGAGCGAAGGCGGAGGAAGTTCATAGAGGGGCCCCTTTCCCCAAACAAGCGCGCAGCGAGGCCAACGGTGAGCTTCGCCCAGCGGCGGCGGCGGCGGCTACCTGGCGCTCCAGACCCCGCGCGCCCCTCTCAAAGCCCAAGTCCGCCCGGGGTCTCTTTTCCAAACCGGCGGCGGCGGCGGCAGCTACTTTGGCAAAACTTTGAAGGCCGGCACAGCGGAAAAAGAAGGAGCTTTCGACAAAACAATCCCGGTGGCCAGAAGCGCTCGCCCCCCTCGCCCCGACGCCGCCAACTTTCTCTCGGCGGAGAAGAAGCGGCAAAGCCCCTGTTTCCAACCCGGGCGCCTCCGAGTGCAGCCCAAGCGGGAGGGAGGGCCTGCCTGTCAAGCGCCCCCTCCTCCTCCTCCTCCCCAGCGCCGTGCCCTCTTTGCAAACTCCCGGGGAAAGTGCTCGGGGGGCGCGTCTGCCGGCGCGGCCGCTAAGCGCCCCCCCCCCCACGCCGAGTTCCGAGGTATTCTCTCTCGGCGGGCGGCCCGAAGCTCTCCAAGAGGACAGGCGCTGCTGCAAGGGGAAGCGAAAGGAGCCGGAGGGCGAAGCGGCGCTTCGAGAGAGAGAAGAAGAGACAGAGACGCGTTGTCCCCACGCCTAGCTGCCGCGAGTTGACACAGTCCTGGGAAGTGGCCCGGACGCCGCGCTCCCGCACGCCTACTCGCGCCCCCATCCCAGCTCCCTCCGATGACGGAGGAGGAAGAGGCAGGCCAGGTAGACCTCCCCGCAGGCGCCCCGAGCGAGGATAGGGGCGATGGCGAAGGACGTGTGCACCCGGCCGGCGGCGGCAGCGCTTCCCCACTTCTCCGGGAAGGCGGCCCAGCGCGCAAACAATGCGGCTTCTCCGCGGACCCTTTGCCTCGGTCGCAGTAAAGTAACCCCTTCCCGGGGACTCTGCGCAACGCCAAGCTCCGTGCGCGCCCGCTTCGGGCCGGCCGGCTGCCTCTGGCTGTTCGGCTGCGAGCTTTCCCCCCCCCCCCCCCTGTCGCCGCCCTGCGCCCGCCCTCCGTGCTCCCCCCTTGCAGCCCCGGACTCTTTCCCGGACGGCAGCCGCCCGGTCGCCTCGCCCTCCCTCCCTGCGATGTCCTGGCGCTCCAGGCGAGCCGCTTCTCGCCCCGCCGCCTGCCCAAGCGCGCACGGAGGAAGGGAAGAGTGGCAGCCGCCGGACAAGCCCGGGAAAAGTGCGCGGCCGGGCGGCTCAGGGCGCCCCCCGGGGAGGAAGGGCCCGGGACCGGCCGCCGGGAAGCCGGGACGGGGAGAGCGAAAGGTCTTACCTGCACTTGAGCTGCTTTGGGTGACTTTCCAAGTACAGGGAAAATGTATGTGTTTGGGATGGAGGCTCGGAGCGCGCATGCGCCACCTAAGTTGCCCTGATCCGGGATTTTTTTCCCCCCCCACTCCGTCTCTCCATTTTGCTTTAATTATTGAATTTTCCAATTTCTACCAGGGGGGGCAGGCAGCTCGCAAAACCCGGGCTGGACTTCCAACCACCAACTGCCCCTCTCCCCGCGCTGCGAGGGGAGGAGAGGAGGGAGACAGGGAGGGGAAAGGAAAAAGGCAAGGAATGGACTTATTTCCCAAAGGCAGGGAACTCTAGGTAAGCAGAGGCGCCTGTAAAACCCGGAGTGGAGATAAGCCAGACTCTGCCAACTCTTTTCTGCTCTTACTCATCGCCTCGGCCCTCCTCCTGCGGGCAATTTCTCTCCCTTCAGCCCAAACCAGGCTTCCCTTCTGGCCTGCATCCTTTTCCAAAATAACCTGGCTGAACCTGGCCATCTCTCTGGGCAAGCTACACCTAGGTGAGATGCCTCCCATGCCCTGCCTTTATTACCTGCTAACAAAGAGTTTCAGGGCGAGCCTTCTGGGTTTGGGTCCATGCAGCCCAGGAGTCTACAATAGTGGAAGGAGGGTCTCTGCTCAGCATGGCCCCAGTTTATTACCTGGGGGATCAGTGCTGCCGTAGAGGCTGACACCAGAAAGGTTTCTCTGGCCATCAAATCGTCTCTTGAGTGTGTATGAAGCTCATCATATGAAGACTAAATGGCTGACTGAACTTAGCATGGGCTTTCACAAGTGGCATAAAGTCTCTTCAAAGAGCAGAGACTGGGCATTTCTTCTGTTAGTTTTGCTTTTTCTGGCCAGGAAGAAAGGGCTCTGTGACCTTTTGGGGGAGGGGGGGGGAGAGTGCTGGATTTGGTTTGCAAAAAAATGCAGACTTGGCACCCCTGCTGATGACTTTTTAGCCCACAGGGAATACACCTTGCTTGCCTATAAATGTTAGTTATGGTGCTTTCCAAACTCCCTTTTCTGCTCTCTTCTCTTTCCAACACTGTTTCAACTATGTTAGCTTGGACGTCTTTGTTTAGGGTAGATGCCTCATGGCCTTAAGAGACATACATACATTTTAGTTTACTTTATTGTCATTGCGCCTCGTACAATGAAATCAAATACCATCTTCAGTGCACATCATGACCATGAAAATAAACACAAACACACATCCTTCACACTCCACACATTGAATTGAAAACCCCTGACATTGCACCAATACTGCACTATACAGCAGAATTCAAAAGAGCTCCTGCCCTGGGATAAAAGCTGCTTTTCAGCCTATTTGTCCTTGTTTTTATTATTCTGTACTGTCTGCCAGGTGGTAATAGTTGAAAAAAAAAAAAGGTGCCCAGGATGAGCTGGATCTTTGAGGATGTTTTTTATATCTATATCTATATATCTATATCGATATATATCTATCCATCTATCTATCTATGCTTAGTCTCACAGAAATGTTTTAGATTGACAAACCCTGCTAGGAGGACAGAGTGGATTTACAGCAACCTGCAACTACAAAGAAAAGGGTTTTCCCCATCTTTACAAGTGCTGAGCAATTGCTGGCTCTGGCAGGAGAGGCAGACAACTGGGGTGAAACTGGGATCCCTGTCTAGACATGGCCGGGTTCTTTTTCTAGGTGGTGGGGACAACCAAACCTCCTACTATTTCTATACAGTTAAATACACTTTAGGCTAAGTCAGTTTGGCCTTAAATCCTACAGAAATATAGAGTGCTGTTCTTATCAACAAGCCAAGAGCGAGAAAACCGCCTTCTACCTCTTGGGCCAACAGATGCAACAAGTCCCACTTCAGAAAAAAAAAAACCTCCCATCTTTTCAGGCCTAAAACCAATGCATTCTGAGGACTATTTCTCAATTTTTTGATAATGCCACTGGTGAGTTCCACCAACATAAAGCCATGATCCACCAGTGAAATACATCAACTGAAAGCCAAGGACATGCCTTTCCCAAATCTTCTGTGCCCCAAGCAGGGGTTCTGTTGGAGAACAGCAGGCCTACTCTATAATAAATTAAAAACTTATTTGCTGGCAAGAAACTATTAATATTCCAGATAGAAACCCCCAAAATAGAAAGAAACAAGAGAAAAGAGTCTAAATGAAAAGAAAACTTTCCTAAGCTTATGGCATAGTAATAAGACTACTTACAATTGCACATGTGTTGTGTAACTGGATAGATGGAGCAATAAATAATAAATTAATGAGTAGCATTCAACAGGCCCCTCTGGTGCTCTGTCCCCCCTTTTTCAAATGAATACCCCACAGGTCCTAAATCTTGGCACTAACCTTTGCTTCCAACTGAGCCGTCCAACACCTGTAACATCTGGAAATGCTGGATAAGACCAGGTCCTCCTTTCCCAGGGGTTCAGCACCCAACTGTAGGGAATACAGGAAGAAATCCAATGAGAATCTTCTTTCACTAACTTGTCAAATTCTTAATGAAAAGGAGAAGGTGGCATAGTCACTTCTTATGCATCATAATTAGGACTGCAGAAAAAAACAATTGCTACCAACCTGCTTTCCATGGAGGACCTGGATACTGCATCAGTCAAAAAGAGGGCTGTGAAAGTATCTACACACCCCTCACATCCCAGACATAAACTGTTTTAACTCCTTCTCTCAAAACGACGCTATGGAACAACTAGACACAAGGATAGTTTTTTCCCAAACACCATCACTCTGTAAACAACCAATTCCCACAACACTGTCCAACTATTTACAAAGTCTGCACTACTATTGCTATTAATCTTCTCATCACTCCTTATCATCCATCTCCTCCCACTTGTGACTGTATGACTGTAACTTTGTTGCTTGTATACTTACGATTTATATGGACTGTTTCCTAGTATGATTTGATTGCTTATTGCACCCTCTATCATTAAGTGTTGAACTTTATGATTCTTGACGAATATATCTTTTCTTTTTATGTACGCTGAGAGCATTTACACCAAAGACAAATTCCTTGTGTGTCCAATCTTGGCCAATAAAGAATTCTGTTCTATTCTACTTCTATTCTATTTCCTATTCTATTCTAAAGACTGTAAGTTTGTCACTTGTATCCTTACGATTTATATTGACTGTTTCCTAGTATGATTCAAATGCTTCTTGTACCCTTGGACTATCATTAAGTGTTGTACCTCATGATTCTTGACTCTTGATATATGTATCTTTTCTTTTATGTACACTGAGAGCATTTGCACCAAAGACAAATTCCTTGTGTGTCCTGTCAGTTCCCTGGGGATTTAAGAGGGGTAGTGAAAAGGGCTGCCATTTAGGAAATCTATAGACCCTATAATTTTAAAAACAGGAGAGTATGGAGCTTGGAGCTTCAAGAGATGTCAGTCCTTAATGTGGCATGTTGCAGGTCTTAATTCTTGTCAGCAACTTCCACTTTTTATCACTGGAGAACTTTTTCATGGGAATATTTCTCCACTCTATCTAGTTCTGGGGCAGCAGAATTAGAAGCAAGGATAGGTCTGCCTGTCTAAGGCCTTTATTAAACACCATGTGACTTATTTTGAGTAAATATGTTAATGTACTTAACAAGATGAGAACAAGAGGAAACACGCTGCTCGCTTGTTACATTTAACAGCACATTGAATTTCTCTCTTAATTCTTCCTTTCTCTGGAAAAGCCCAAATAAATGAACTGCTCAGTAGCAGCAGCCTCTCTTCAGCCTTAAATGCTGTCATATCTGCTTTCATTCCCCCCACTTATTGTCAGTTTACCAAAAGCAATTAGAGCATATCAGAGAACCACTGTTTGCCAAGTGCCATTTTCTCACATGAAACTTTTGCTCTTGGGTTACACATTATTAAAAAATAAAAAGAAAAAAAATAAAGAAAAAGTCTTAATCAGGCAAATATTTACATGGAAAGCTAACTTTCCCTCCACAGACACACAGGTGGGTAAAACGGACAGAAATTCCAGCAGTGCTGATGAAATTAAGGCTCCCAATACAAAACTTCTCCCTCAAACTTCTTAGTTTTGCTTGCTTTTTAATCAGCCTCTGACCCTTGACCTTCCGTATTGCCCTCATAAGGTACTTCACCACAATAAAATCTGAAATATGAATGCGCGCAGAATCCCATTCAAAACCATTGGCTCAAAATAGCGGGGTTGAAAAGTTTCAAGACTTGGCTGTCATATAAAGGATATACAGATAGTTCTCAGCATAAGACCACAACTGAGCCCAAAATTTCTGTTGTTAAGCAAAGGCATTTGTTAAGTAATCGTTGCCCCCCTTTATGATTTTTCTTGCCACGGTTGTTAAGCAAAACACCACAGTTGTTAATAAACAAAACTGTTAAGTTAATAAGTTAGTAACAAGATTGTTGAGTGAATCTTGTTTGCCTGTTGACCTTGCTTGACAGAAGGTCGCAAAACTGTCTTAAATATGAGTCATTTGCCAAGCATCTGAATTTTGATCTCGTGATTGTGGGGATGCTTGCAACGGTTGTAAGTGTGAAAAAGAATCATAAGTCATTTTTTCCGGTGCTGTTTGTAACGTTGGTCGCTAAATCAATTGGTGTAAGTCAAGGACTACCTGTATTGAAGCATTTGAGTTAAAGCACTGCTCCCCCCTGCACAACCCCCCACCTCTGAGCTATACTTGGGTCCTTTGTCCCGCCATTCTTTCCCTTTGCAAACTTACGACCATCTCTCTTAAGATGTCGTTTATGATGCTGGCTGGACCGCTCCTGGCCTGGGCTCTTTGACAGCTTACTTGGCATGTCTGTGCCCTGCCCCTCAAGTCTTTTGCTCATTTGAGTGTTAATATGATTCTCTCTAATCACTTGCGAAAAGGGGCCTGGCCTGGCCTGCTGCAGCTGGCGTGCTCCCAGTTTATTGTGTTACTCCCATTCAGAAAGCAACGTGTGGCATTGCTCAAAGTCAGAAGAAAGCTAATAGGAAAGAAGGACCCTCAAAAAAAAAAAAAAAAAAA